>JANIPN010179642.1:0-17001 GCA_027478595.1 Erythroxylum anguifugum
CCCCCCCCCCCCCCCCCCCCCCCCCCCCCCCCTCCTCCCTCGCATACCCGTCTCCGCGCCCCGAAAGTTCAAGGAGGCCAGAAACATTTCCTGAAATGAACTTGTAATCCGGCACGATCTGCTTCACGTGCACGTAATTCCTCTGCTGAGAAAACGGCGGTGAGGCTGCAACTAAGTAAATGGAAAGAACCCCGCATGGATGGGACGACTGGCTCTGGCTGAGACAGGACACCATCTTAGTGCTGCTCTCGAAAGCAACGAAAGATGACCTCAGGCGTGTGGGTAACGAAGGCAGAGTGGCTGCAACCTACCTAGGTATGCAGCAGCTTTTGAGGGGACGAATAGGAGATGAAGCTCGTTCCTCTCGTTTCCCATCAGGCCAGCACGCGCTGCTGGCTCTGCAACGACGCGAGAAGCCGCGACAGAGATGCACGTAACAGCACACCAGCAGCCGAGCCAATGGTCCCTCCAGCATGGCCGCCAAACCGGCATGGCCGGCAAATGCTTCTTGTGGGGTTCCGGCGGTTCGCGATGCAGCGTTTGTAAGCCTTGTACTGATGAGATCAGCCAGTTGGGTGCTAAATGCGCAAACTACTGGATCAGGTTTGAAGCGGAGTCGACTCCATACACTCTGAAAGTCGTGCTAAATAGGATAACATTCTTTCCAAGAGAGCGCTCACGCACATGTGTGCGGGGCTTGGTTATGGTATAGAGGGAAGAAGATTCGCTTCGGCGTCGATGAGTTCTGCCACTACCCAAACATGCTCTTTCTTTTGATGGATTTCGGAAATTTTTACATGTTCTCTGACAAATAAGTCAAGGATTGCATGACCACTGCTGGTACTACATATGGACTATGAGGGATTGAAGATCATGCTAGCCTGTTTGGGGCAGACAGTCGAGAACTCGAAGTCGACAGTCATGAGCCATCGCTGGGTGCAGCGACCCATGTATCGATCGGCCGGAAATGGAGCCACCCTGCCTTATGTAAAATATGACATGTCCGACCCCTGCCTTGAAAAAGTTTGCGAGGTGACCGAGACGGGAGGTGTTCCGTCCAGTCTGCAAGTGATCGCAGCGTGGGTTTAGTATCAGAGAACATACCAAGGTAATTCCAACAAATCATGTAGTCCTGCGAAAAGGCTGTCTGCAATAGGTTCCCTGTCTTATCTGCAGCTGGGCCGGAAGGTCCTCGATAGGCAGACAGCGGGCGATGGTAAAAGGGCTTTTCAGACCAAGAGGAGACTGCCAGTCCTTGGGTCTGCCACAAGGCTGTCCTGTTTGTCATCATAGTCATCACTGTCAACGGCGGCGAGGGTACCATGATTGCCTTCGTGTAACTATCGAATAATTGTCCACTACTAGGCCACTTCTAGACGCCGAATTCTGCTTGAAACTGGCACCAAACGTCGAACAGAAAATTGAAGCCGAGTTGCTGCAATGTAGAAGTCTTTTGAGGTACAGCAACCATCCACCGCCATTACATGCTGTTGCCTTGCAGGGAACATCGGGTGTGGGCTCAAGATTTTTCTCTCTTCTCTCTTTCTCTGTTCTTTGCTCTTTTGCTGCTGGTGAACGAAACAAAACCCAAAGCTTCCGAGTCCTGATAGGGCGCGGGTGCCAGCGCGGCAATCCGGTAAATTAAAATCGCCTTCTCAGCCGGTTGCTGCATCCTATCCCTGCGATTACTATATGTACCCTAAAGTGTGTCAGGTAGAGTCTTGGGAACATCGCCGCGCAGGTGCTCTGCTAACCCGGCCGGCTATAATCGCCGAGCTGTCATTCCGAGCAAAAAGCTTTGTCCTACTAAACGCCAACTTGACGCGCTTGTCAACTCATCCATACGCATAGCACCGCACACACACACGCGCATGCCAGAGGCGTTTCGCTGCTGATCAACTGACAGAGTTAACTGACCTATGGTGACGGTGACACATTCTAACGGTCCGGGCGTATTGCTGATAAGTCCTTGACCCAAGCAAGCAACGGATCACTTTTTTTTTAATCACGTCCGCATTCTGCCTTGGTCCTGTTTTCTCCGGGAGAGAAAAGCAACAGAGAAAGAAAATTTGCAGCCTGTTGCCATGACTTCTTTCAAAGACAAGACTCATACAGCCTAGCTCAGTCTCTTGCTCCCATTCTTGGCCCTTCATATCTAACAGCCTTCACTTTACTCACTCGATTTATGTATCAAAACCATCTCGCAGTCTGCCTCTCGCCCTTCGCTCTGGCTGTTGTTATGAGTGAGCCACAGTCACATCTCCTATTCGAGCCCGTGTCGTCTTCAACCGGCAGATGCCCTGATCACTGCTTTTAGATTATTTTACTGTTATTACCACCACCAATAATAATATCGCATCAATCATCACTCAACACCCTTGTCTGTTCTCTTTATTTCTTCTGCCCGACCACACTCGGTAGCAGCAGCGTCAGAAACGACACTATTGGTTACGCTCCCGTGCCTTCACCGCATTCCTGCAAGGCTGCTTGCTGTTCGGGTCGCTGCATCAACCAGCACCTCAGATCTGGCTTGGCGTGACGGCGCCGGCCCAGGGAAGGAGGAAACATATTACCTAGGTATCCCAACGCCTCGTCAGAAGAAGTCATTTGATCTTTGTCAACACGTCAAAGCTTCCCCCTCCAGAGCAAGCCTCAGACGCTTTGAACCCTTTGCGCGTGCCTGCTACCACCGTGAATCTTCTCTTCTTCATTCTTTCCATGCTTAGGTGAGAAGGGGGTCGCTCTGGTGTCGCTGCAACTGGGGCTACTTTGCTCGGCTCCACACCAAGCATTTAGCAACTTGTCAATGGTGCGCACGCTTTCGCGTATATTTGAGCCTTCATGTGTGTATGAATGCAGAAAAACTGTCCATGTGCCATCTGCAGCCTTTACCTACATGCCCACATTCGCCTTCCTCTGCCCACCACTCCTTCGCCACAAGGCACCCTGTTTCATTCTATCTACATCCACGCAGAGGTGGCCCCTGACATAAAATACTTCCCTGTGCCCATTAACCTCCAGTCAGTCTGTACGACGGTGCCGAACTTTCCGCTTCCTGTCCATGTTTGCCTAGCCTCGACAACCTTTCCAGCAACAAAGTCGTGTCATTCATCCATCTCTGTTTTAATACAAAAGCTGGTACGACGCGCAGGCTAGAGGAAAGCTACCCTCAAATCAGCCGTGGCTTCTGTCAGTGCGTGTCTGTTGGTGGGTATGACATCTGGCCCCCCGCCCAATTTACAGCGGCCGTGGGAAGTCGAGTCAAGGACCCCTCCGCATGGGCTGACGAAGCCTGCCGCTGCCTTGCACATACAACCAGACGCTCGATCGTACGGTCAGGACATCTCAGGATGGCACTACAGCCCCTTTCATGAAGCTCGCCGATCATGGGACTCGGCACATAGTTCCGAGCAACAGCATCAACAGCAGCAGCACCACTTGCTCCCACCACCACCGCCGCCGCCGCCGCCGCCGCCGCCGCCGCCGCCACTCCCGCCATCTCACAGCGCTCAAGCCAAGCGAAAAAGGCTGCACTTTGATCATGATGACTCTTACATGCATGGCTACCAGGCTGGAAGCCTCAAATCCGGTCCAGACGCAACGCCCTTGAGCACCCGAGACGTTTTTCGACCGCAGACGGCTGCCGCAGCGCTTGGGCCGGTGCTTTCACTGGGGTACATGCCAGCCATGCCGCCTTCGCCAGTCGACAACCACTCTTCGCCTGGGTATGGCAGGGAGATTCGCTCTTTGCCGCTGCCGCCCCCTCATCCTCCTCCCCCTCAACCACCATCAGTAAATGTCCTTCCCTCGCCAAGATCGCTGTCGATAAGCAGTCTCTCCGGCACGAGCAGTGCCGGTGCCGCCTTGCTCCCCATCGCGACCTCGGCGCCTCCTGTACGTCCCGGCCCAACACCGCAGATAGCAGCAAAAGCAGCAGCGACTACTGCTTCAATTTCGATCGTGGGGTCTGAACAATCGACGCAAAATGAAAGCGAGACGGCTGCAAATGATATAAAACGTCTATACGATGACCTTGTGAAGGAGCATGATAGAGCCAAGATTCGGCTCGCAACATATGATCGAAAATCCAAGACGGCTGACGAGGAACTGATAATGCTTCACGAAGAGAAGCTGACATTACAAGATCGGGTTCAAGCATTGGAACAGGAGCTGGAGGAACTGCGGGAACAGAAGAAAGAGATCCAGGACCAGCACATCAAGGAGGGCGCTCAATGGAGGCAGATTGTGTCCTTGAGCAATGCGCTGCAAAAGCAACACACAGAAGAGGTCGACAAGTGGAGGGAGGAGAGGGGAGAGATGAGTGGTCGGATTGAGAGCCTTGAGGATCAGGTCCGGCGGCTGAAAGTCGCCAGCGCGAGCGCTAGTGCCGACGGGGGAAGTCAAGGTGGTTGCGATGACGATGCAGTTAATTCGAACGGAGACTGTGGCGGCAGAAGCAGTAGTGAAGGGGCCACCTTGTCTCCTGAGACGCAGAGCGCCCGTGTGCATGAGGAACGGCACAAGCAGCGCCTTCGTGAATACCAGCAAGGGCGTCGTGAGTTGACAGATCTTCTTACAAAGTTCAGAGGCGTGGTGGAAAGACTCGAGAGCAGTGATAGGTTAGAACTTGTGAACGCTCTCAACTTGGCCCAAGATGGTGTGCGACAAGAGCCAGCTGGTGACGAGACGGACGGAAGACAGTCGCAGCCGTCGGCATAAGTAATTGTCTGAACACTGAGGTCAGATGTTGATAGTGTGAAATCACATCCGTCCAATTTGGATGGCTTGCATTCAGACACGATGGCATCAGAGGTATAGCATGTTTAGCTCATGAAAAGACCATACGCGACGTATCCCGGTTTGATAGCACGGTGAAAGATGAACTCAGGGCCATTACGCTGCCTTGTTTGGCGAGTGTGTTGGAAAGGGTGCAATTGATCGAACTGCTCGGGAGGCTCATTCTTGTGCAGGCTCTCTCTGAGAGCTCTTTTATTACTCAATAGAAAAATATAGCACTCACCCAGCTATTCGATTCATGGCAAATTGTTATGCTGTCTACATGCCATGACATCCAGTCGTTTATCAGCTCGGGAGTCTGTGGACTTAGCTGCTCAAAAATCAGTTGTAGCACCTTGCCTGGAGCTGTGTACTATTAGAGTGTGACCGACGCTGAAGTGAATGAAAAAAAAAAAAAAAAAAAAAAATGAGGACGTGGCAAGATAATCATAGGTATCGACCCTTTCGCCATCGAGTAAACTGTACTGCTGGCGAGCGCCGTGTACCACAGATATCACACAAAAACGTGATCTTTAGAAAGAGTTTACATATCGCTATTTCCATCCTGATAATTAGATACATCAGGAAGTTGCCAATGCCGTCGGCGTTAGAAAGTCTGACTTGATGCTAGATGACTACATCGCACCCTTGTTCAATATCGTTCGCGCTGCTGAATGGCCACCGCGACTTGAGGGTCACGTGGGCAGGCGTGGAGGCTTTGGAGGGCGATATGTGGCTGACGGGAGGGCCAGCGATGACAGCTTTGACCTTATGTCGTACCTAGAAGCGTTTGACCCCTGGGGGGCCCGGATAATTCCAGCACAAGGCCTACAAATCTGGGGTTCCCGCCCGGGCACGTTTCAAGGGCTATCATAAGAAATGTGTCTCATCTCTCTTGAAGATATGTTTAGAGCAGTACAATAAGTAACGCACGATTAAGGAGGGAATATCAGCCGAAGTATTCTGCCCTACGCATCACATCACATCTGCAGTTCTCCTCTTTCTCGGTTGTTGAGAATGACCGTCAGACACCAGACGCCAGTCAGATGATTGCGTCGTGACGAAAAAACCCTATCCCCTTCACCGCCATGACCAGGAGAATTGTGCGAACTGGCCTACAGCTTGCCAGCATAGGCACTTTGCTCCTCATAGTCATCTTCTTTCTAGACAACCGCTATCGTGTCCTACCAACAAAGCTACACAACCTCTCCCCTATCCACCACCACGGTTCTGTGATCACCGACATTACCGTAAAGACATGCTCGTCCCTCAACGTTCTTTCAACATGCGACCTTGATCCGGAATGGCATCGTATCGAGAAAGATCTTTTCCTAGGCCATGCTTGGGTCAGCCAAGGCTACGTGGGCATACAGCGCAAGAAAGAGGAGGAGCTGGTGGATGGCGATCAGGTCGTGCTGGACATCAAGATTGGCAGGCTCGATCCAGGCGCTACCGAGAAAGCCAGCGCAAAGAGCAAGTGGGAAAGCAGACCTGGAGGCTTATGGTTGCTCAGGAGCTCGAAGAGACATGCGAGCGATGACGATGCCACCGTCACCGACGTGGACGTGTTGTATGGTGCCGATATCTCAGATCCTAGGCCTGGCTGGGAAGTCAGAGACCACGGCATTGACGTGGGCGTCGCTTTGAGCATGCCAGAGCCGCGACTGACAGTAAGACGAGGCGAGCCAAAGTCACCAGAAAGGATTACGCCGCGCGTGCGAAAAGGAGGCAAGTTCAAAATCGTCCAGCTGAGCGATCTTCACCTTGCCACAGGCATCGGTATCTGCAGGGACGAGTACCCCAAGACAGGTCATTGCGATGCTGACCCCCGTACTATGGACTTCGTGACGCGGGTCCTCGACGAAGAAGAACCCGATTTGGCAGTTCTCTCTGGAGATGCGGTCAATGGCGAGACAGCTCCAGACGCGCAGTCTGCTTTGTTCAAGATTGCGGAGGTCCTCATCAAGAGAAATATACCCTGGACGATCATATTCGGTAACCATGATGACGAGGGATCGCTTTCAAGAGATGGCCTGATGGCCTTGGCACAGTCACTGCCGCTCTGCCTGGCTGAGCCGGGACCGGCAACTGTCGATGGAGTTGGGAATTACGTTGTGGAAGTCGCTGCCAAGGGGTCTCTCAGCCAGAGTGCCATTACTCTGTATCATCTGGATACGCATGCTTACAGCCCGAACGAGCGGAAGTATCCCGGTTATGACTGGCTCAAACCGAGTCAACTCGAGTGGTTCCGCGACGAAGTGTCCACCAGGAGACGAAGCTCAGCCCACAAGGACTATGCACGTCAGCATATGGACATGGCTTTTATTCACATTCCTTTACCAGAAATGCTAAATGGCACGGCCGTCGTTACTGGTAGCGGAACCTACAAAGAACCCGTGACCAGCCCGAAACTGAATTCCGGCTTCAAAGATGCCCTGGTGGAGAATGGGGTCGCGGCGGTCGCTTTTGGGCACGACCATGCCAATGACTACTGTACAGTACATGGACATAGCGATCCGAAGTCGATCTCGGAGAATGGAATTCTGGGATTGAATGGAGAATACACAGCTGCTGCAGAGGACGTGAAGCGTATGGCACGCGACGGCAAGGTATGGGTTTGCTATGCAGGTGCGGCTGGTTACGGCGGTTACGGAGGGTACGGCGGGTTTTCGAGAAGAATACGCTTGTGGCAATTTGATATGGAAAGCGCGCGTCTCGAGACTTGGAAGCGAGTCGACGGCTACAAGGACAAAGCTGACATGAAGCTAGTCGTCGAAGGTGGCCGTGTGCTCACTGCCTAGCTTCGAACAATGATTTCACTGTACAATAGTTTTGCATTTCTCAAGCTCTTCTTTTAAAGTTTTGGGCAGCTGAAACGAAGTCATATTAGACTACTGAATTCTAAAATAAATATTTGGAACTGTTCTCGTCTAGGATGCGTGCAGATGCTCGTATTTGTTACAAAACAAGTTGGTAGATCTTTGTGAACACGGGCGGTCAGTCTGATAGGGCCAAAGCTACGGCTCTCATGAACAAAAATCGTCTGCTACTACAACTTTGATTTCTTGCCTCCTGCAACGCCTGTCACTTCGTTTCCACTAAGGAGAAAGTCTGGATACTTGAAACGTCCCTCTCCACCGCCAATTGTGTTCGTCCTCCAAGCACCTCCATCAACCACCACGATGGTTCCATTGATGTATGAAGCAGCATCACTGCACTAAACGACCATCAGCACTGAAAAGTTGAATGGGGCAGTTCAGGACACTCACCAGCCAGACTGTGGCGTCCGCTACATCCTTGATGCTGCCGACCCGCAGCATGGGACCATATGTCGTGTTCTTGGAATCGGGATCCATGAGTCTTGCAACGCCTTCGGTTTCTGCTATGGCACCTGGGGCAATGACATTGCTGGTGACCCCCTGGGGACCGAGTTCAATGGCGCACTGGGCGCTAAGCGCATCGACCGCTGCCTTCGCCGCTGTGACATGCGATTGGAGTGGCGTTCCAGTGTAGTGCAGCGTGGCGCTAACAAAGAGCAGCCTGGGTCCTAGCCTGCCAGTCTCGTTCTTTGCTCGCTGAGCGCTAGCTAGTAGCTGAGGCATTGTCGCCTTTACGGTGTTATAGCTGCCCAGCACATCGATGTCGATGACCGATTTGAACGCGTTTTCGCTCAGTTGGGCCAATGGTGCCAGGAAGTTGCCCGCAGCGCCTGCGATGACGATATCAATTCCACCAAGAGTCTCGACGCATTTGGCTACGGCAGCCTGGAGCGTCTCTGGCTTGCGGACATCCAGTCCACCAATTCCGATCACCTTTGCACCGGGGCGAGCTGTAGCAATGCTTTTCGCCATATCTTCGGTCTTCTCGGTGTTGCGACCTACGATGCAGGCATCGGCACCGAGATGCACAAGGGCGCGGACCTGCCCTGAGCAGATTGTGCCTGCACCGCCAGTGCAGAACACCACCATGCCATCTGCGAGAAGATTAGCATCGTGATTTGAGCTTGATGTTCTAGCTACTCACTCATACAACCATCCTTCCACACATCGGACACGTAATTCGACTTTGGAACAGACATCTTTGGAGAGAATATGGCAAAAGGTATCTAGTCAATTACGAATGATACGAAGAAGCTGCCGTGAAAAGCCATATGAATCACTTGCGGTGTGATATGATTACTGATGTCAACCTCAGATCTAGCATTACGGCCGTACTTGGCGATTCGCGACAACCAAGACAACACTAACGATTTGTTCTTGCGCACGTTACGTGAAAAATTCCCGAAGAGCGCCCGGAGCCTACCATAGACTCTACCTTTGTGCTGCCCTGTGTCTAACGCTATACATGACTATCGCTTTGAATACACCTTTCGAGGTGCAGGTACAGTATGGGCGGCCGAGGTACGTAGGTGCACTTAACGCGCGTCACGTAGCTTAAGCGGGCGCTTCGAGAATAGCGCGACACAAGGCAGCTGCTATCAGTCACGGTACGAAGCCACTTGCTACGGTCACCTTTCTTTGAACGCAACTTGCCATCGACAAACACTCCACCATCTGCTACGAGGCTGCATACGTCCTTCACACCCCAGGTAACTCACCATGGCACGCTCTCTCGTTGTTACATCCAAGTTCTTGAGCGTAGCTGGTCTCGGACTACTCAGCGTAGGTCGCACCTGCAGACGAATAAGCAAATATGTCGCTGATTCCCTTGCATAGTCCTCAGCTCTGACATTATCTACACTCGCCCTTCCCTCCCTGCTCGCCCTTCCATCGCCTTCCGACGCTTTCCCAGCCTACGCCAAACTAAAGCAACACGTCGCCTTCGCACAACGACTCGTTTCCATCTCAACCGGTACGTTGATTGCGACGGCCTACATCCTCTCTCCGCGATTCGCACGACATCCGTTCCTCGTGTACATGGGAATCACCGCTGGGCTTGCATCGTTTGGTGTACCGCGGCTGCTGAAGACTCGAGACCTGGACACGCTGGACGAGGTTGAGGTGGCGGAGGAAGGAAGAGGACGATCAGGTGCTGAGATGCGTATCAACGGCGAGGTCGTACGAGAAAGCATCGACGGCTGGCGGCAGGTTCTGGGCTGGCAGTCGCTGGCTTGGGGTGTTGGTTGGGCCATGGGTACTGTTGGCTTGTGGGGAGATGGCTACTAGTACGTGCGCAGCTTTTCGGCATGACAGGCGTAGCAAATATCACCGAATGGCAACAAAACCTCGTCAGGATTTCCACGATCCCACTGGATATGTTTCACGGTGGAATGGCGTTTTCAAATTGAAAGTTTGGGACCCACGACTCCCTTCTCGATCTTACGAATCTCTTCATACCCAAAGCAATGTTTACCATCAACAATGAATATCTTCTCTTCCAAAAGCCGTGTTCGATATCTTCATCTGGTATAAACATGCTGATGTCGTAAAGAGCATTAATCCCAAACATCGATCAAAACCAACAATGTGTGGAATCCTCTACACACGACAATTGAGCGCTGCAAACGACTACCTGTTTGTGCCATTATGTTGCGCCATTCGACTCGAGCGAGGGTAGTTGCTCTGCAGAGTTCACAAAACATCAAGCAAAATCTATTCCCGATAATACCCTTTCTGCTGAAAGCACATCGCTTTGAATCTCCTACCCTAGATAAACGACGCAACTTTAAAATTCTTTGCTTTCTCCCCTCCCCAAGAATTATCATCCAAGATCTGTCGCGTTCTGCGGTATCCAGTCAACCGGTTTACCAAAATGCTTTCGCACGGCAGGTAGGTATGGAGAGCCAGGAGGACAATGTGCGAAACGGTCCCACTGATCCGGCTTTGCATCTTCAAGAATATTATCGCCGTATCGGTAGCAGGCCGTGTGCTGTCTCGCCCAGTCGATCATATGGTCCCAGTCGCGGCATTTACGCCACGCTCCGAGGTTGAGGACGGGCTCCAGCGTATTCGTCGTAGACAGGGGAGTGTCGTCAGCTGTACAGATTATATCCTTACGTAGCCAGTCGAGGCAGTGCAGCATATGTTCAAAGGTCTGCGTTTGTGGAATTCCGTCTCGGTACTGTTTGAGCGAACGGTGGATTTTGTTCTATTTTGTGAGATCAGTCACAGTTTTCGCAAGAATTGGTTGGTTTCTTGTAATAATGACTTGGCTCACCAAACAGTGGAAGCCGTGATGGCTATTAAGCAGGTAAATTGACTTGCTGCGGTCCCAAGGAAAGATCAGGGTACTTTGAGCCAACCCTTGATTTGCGGCCCAGGCGCTGTCAAGGGCGATGATACCATCGTCTGGCATGAGATTCTCCCAGGCTTCATCTGCCTTGCTAATGTTTTTACTAGTGTATTTGCTCCCTTGATTCCACGCAGTAACTCTCTTGTCCGGCTCTGAGTGGGCTAGGCAATAAAAGTGTCAGCTTTCGTAATGCTCGAAGACTTCTTTCTCTGGAATCCCCTACACTGTAGCACTCACCCCACTTGGATTCGCATCGATTTCCATCTTCTTGCTGCTGCTGCTGCTGCTGCTGATACTGCTGAGGCAGCAGCCGCTCGTGGATTAGGTAGTAACAATTCAAACCCAAAGAGAAGCCGAGAATCAAGAACACCAGACGAATCCTCCATGTATCCTTCCTAGGAGGGGCTCTGGACAGGGACTGAGGGATTGCAGTTTCTTCGTCGTCGGCCTCCAGAAGTGGACGCGCCTCGGTCTTGTAGGTCATGATTAGAGAGGGTTGTAAATGCGGAGAAGGAAGTAAGCTTTTCTTAATCAGATATGTGACACTTGTTGGCACTTTGGAGATATGAGGTAGAGTTTGCTTTCCAAGATACAGCACAAAATCGATGAGACTTCCTATAGCTGACTTGGAGGACTGGAATACGAATGTGACAAGGTATAAGCTGAGGAGATGGCTGCATAGGAGGGACCTATCAACTCGCGCTTGGCAAGTCCACATTTGTTGCTGGCTCCTTACACAATTGTAGATGCAGATAAGGACAGATAGCGGGGGATAAACGATCACGATCGTCGCATACCCCATTCTCTAGCTAGTCTATCAACCCTTAGAGTCTCGTGGAGTAGCGACTAGTCTCGCAATACGCTCGGAGAGCGTCTTGACGATCTCAATCTGTTTACAACATCACGGTGAAGTAGTTCGAATGATGCTGATCGTGCATAAGGTTTCTCTGCATTGTTGAACTCTGTTTCAGTTTGTACTTCAGCTCACTTCCTGCCAGGTTTCAATGTCGATCTATGGCTAGCGACAGATAAAAGCAGCATTGCTCTCCTGCCTGCCTAATATGGTATCGGTGTATGCAAGACGAATATCCACATGCTGGCCTTTCTTACACTGTGGCATATCATGATACCGAGAACGTAATGGTAGACTCGATCTGCTTGTGGCGATATAGGAAGCGGGAAATTCAATGTATACAGAGGATACTTCTTGGATATGGAGTGACCCGTCAGAGATCTGGTATGTTGAGCTTAGGTACAGAACAGACGCAGCTATGTTGAGGTTCGACCGCAGTTCCAGCGGAGTTCACTCCTGTGAAACGGCTCGTAGTGTTTACTGAATCCATATTCTGTCATGTCGTCGTCTTTCACGATTTAAGACGCAAATTTCTCTCATAGGATAAGAATTTTCATTACTCTGGTTGTCATATGATTTTGATTAATGGCATTCACATGAGCAGCTGAGAGAGTTATCGGATCATGGGAAATTGATGTTCGCATACGATCGTCCAGGCAAATATGCACGCAGATACGGTCCGGTCCCCACCTTACACGACTCGAATTGTGCTAGATATGAGACTGAACAATCATTGGCAGCCTCAAGCGAGTATAATATACCCTGCATCACTCAGATACTCTCATCAAAGTGATAAGTAGAACCTGAATGGATGCTTCACATCAAATACTGTTCATAAGTCACCAATATCTAAATGCGATCAATTGCTCTGTTGAAAGACACAATCAATACCACGGAATTTCGACAGAATGCCTCTTGAACTTACCCAGGTCACATCAGAAGTAGAGCTTGATGAAATTATCAGTCTCTTATGGCAGTGCTACGCCGAACCTCGTGTTCCGTGGCTGTGGCTGACCTTTGGGATCGTCGGAAGTAGCGAAGAGGCGCTCCAGGTGGGCATCACCAGGTCGCGGGAGTTTTTCCGCAACCTACATCGTAACGACCCCACAAGCCAGTGGCTAAAGGTAGTCGACGCGGCTACGGGCAAAGTCGTTGGGGCCTCACGCTGGCACATATACACGCAGAATCCATTTGAGGGAAAAACGGTGCCGAAAATCGAAATCGATTCGTGGCCTATGGGTGACAGACGCAAATATGCAGAGGACACGATGAAGCAATTCATCGAAGCAAGGTTTGCGCGGTATCGCGGTCCATACATGGGTGAGTGCTAACCCTTCTCTGTCCACTGGTTCCTTTTGGGGGACAGCTGCTATCAAAATCACATGATACTAAGGTTGGAGAAACGACAGGGCCGCAAGTCTTCTTCGTGCACCCGAACCACCGCCGTCAGGGTGCGGCTACGTTGATGTTGAATTGGGGTTTGAGTAAAGCAGACCAGCTCGGACTTCAGAGCTTCGTCGAATCGACGCCCTGGGCTGTACCCTTCTACAAGACGGGAGGCTATATGGTTCTCAAGATTGATCACACCGATGTCGAACGGACCGATCCCACACCGGACTGGTTATTCATGCAGAAGGAGTACGGAACCTTAGACACGTAAGCTTGTCTGCTTGTCCCTGTACGAGGAAAACGACACTGGTTAACAAGTTCTTTAGCTATTACATGTGGCGACCTGCCGGGGGTGAATTCATTCGGGGGGAGACTACAGTCCCATTCTAGATTCAACGCTGGCTCTCGACTGCAGGAG
The DNA here is from genome assembly GCA_027478595.1 of Erythroxylum anguifugum. NCBI lineage: Eukaryota > Viridiplantae > Streptophyta > Magnoliopsida > Malpighiales > Erythroxylaceae > Erythroxylum > Erythroxylum anguifugum. Next base: position 13,668 of record JANIPN010179642.1, read on the forward strand.
ATAGCCTAGGGTGGACTGTTTGAACTTTTTTTTCTTAAAAATCACCTAAGGGCACAATTGCGTGTAAAGATTTATCATTCAGCCTGTACGGCAGATATGTTCTGGCTAGCTCTCGCCGACTTCAGACAAGGTTGACACCGAGTCGAGCATACAGTCAGTCGTCAAAAGACTTGGTACGACTTCTCTAGCGTCACACTAATAATCATAAAATGGGTGCTAGAATAAAGTCGCCATTACTGCCATCGTCAGAGGAGGGAGCCTCGTGCTGGTCACGCTTCAAGATTGGTGCAAGTACGAAATCACCGTTATCGCCGTGATTAGGCGAGGCGCCCGCATTCTCATCACGCTTCAGAACTAGTGTGAGGACAAAGTCACCGTCGCCACCATCTTCAGAGGACAAAGTGGTGTCTTCAACGCGCTTTAGAATTGGCGCGAGGACGAAATTACTGTTGTCACCGTCTTCGGGCGAGGTAGCCGCAATCTTCCCGCGTTTCAGGATAGGCGCAGGAACGAAGTCTCCGCTATCACTTAATACGGATTCGAGTGCTATAGTGATATCACGTCGGGAAAGCGTGACGGGAGCAGTATATACGAGTGTAAAAACTGCAAGAATTGAGAGCGTTTGGGTAGCAGAGAGTATAATCTGTGAATGATGAGTGTATCGAACCAATCGACGTTCTTGGCACGCTTTATAACTTACGTATATTATGAATTGCTTTTTATTTCGTCCGTTCTATATGTAGCTGGTTAGATTCTGATGGTCTATCCGAGTCAAAGAGCTATATCTTGAAAGAGGGATCAAATTCTATCCGGATCTGAATATATTATCGCAACGGCGAGTTTTATACTCTTAAGTGCATTGACGCCTCATAAAGGATTAATTATATTCCCCACTCTCCTACGTTCTCGAGCAGACAAATACTCACAAGGCCACATATTTATATTAGTGTAGGGAGACAAACACCTATGAATCGTCAGACCACCGCATCTTTCACTAGCTGAATTGAGGATAATAAAGCCAGCCTAAGCTCACCGAGAGAGGAGATCAAATCCTAGTATAAAGCCGTATTAGGGAATAGAGTGGACGGCCACGATCGACTTACGGCCACAATACGAGAAGCCTAACCATATACTCCTTGGTACCAAATGCTTAGTACCAGTGGTACTAAGTTAATAACTCGCTTAATTGAAAAGTTATAGAAATATAAGTAATATATTCGTTATTTTAATACTTATAGCTATATAAATATAAATAAATATATAATATATATTACTTATTAAAAATTTATTTAAATAAGAAATAAAGTCTTAGCGCTCTAGAAATCGATTTTAATATTACTTATATAATATTAAACTCGAATCTTTATAAGTATTATATATATATAATAGGCCGCTAAATAAAAGTCTTTAATACCGGGACCTATCCGCAGCGAGGGGTGGCTAGAGTTTTTTTAGCGGGCGCGGGAAGGGGCCGGAGGCGGGCTCCGATAAAAGGTAACCCTCGCTAGAGTTTTTTTCGCGAGATTAATTATAATAAAGGTCGAACGAGCTTATACGCTAGCGAAAATTAAGATATAAACCGTATAAAGTAGTAATTAATAATTAATAAATTATTAATTAAATTAAAGGCGATTATAAAGCTCTAGTAATATATAAATAAATTAATTATTAGGCCCTTAACTTTATAATAATAAATATTAAAATCGGCGGCGAAAGGATAATTAAATAGGTATAAAAGCTCCTTATATAAATATATAATAAATTTACGGTTATAAAATTATATATTATATAATAAGATATATACGCCGATTATTTAATAATTCTAAAAATAAGAGCGAAAGGGTTAATAATCTTCCTTATATATAATAAAAAAAAAAGAAAAAAAAAAAAAAAACGGGTGGAGGACGTTAAGGGTTAAAGGCCGTATAACTTATATAAGGCCGTAATAAACGACTAAGACCGTTATCCGGCGTTAATAATATAAAATATAAAATATAATATATAATCTATTAAAAGGCGTATATTTTATATTATAATTAATAACGCGATTAGCGCTAGTAACGTTAATCTTATCCGTATAAATAATAATAGAATTAATTATAATAGTAAGGTTATATATATAATTATAATAATTATAATTATAAACGTTAATATAAGCGGCCGTATTAAATTTATTTATACGGTTAAATACTTCTTATATCGGTTATATATCTCGCCTATAATAATCGCGCGGATAGGCGCCTAGCCTTTAATATAATATAATTTAAATTAATAATATTATATTCCTTTATATAAACGTCTCTCCGAGACGATTTTATAATAATTATTATAATAAATATTTATTTTTAAAGAATATAAAGTAATTACGCGATATTAGCGCCTTTTTCCGTATAAAAGTTAAATAAATAATTAAATCTTATAATAAATTAAATTAAGCCTAAGGAGCGCTTATAATTAAAGGTAGGTAAATCGTAATAAATCGACCGCGCGGTTATTTAATTTAATTAACCGGCCGTATAAAGGTCGCGCGGCGGTTAATAATAAAATTTATAAAGCCTTTCTTCTTATTTTTAATTACCGTTTAACCGGCCTTAAAGTCGTTTAAAGGGTAAATTAACCGCCTATTTAATCGATTAAGTAGCCGTATAAAGATCTTACGGTAGCTTTAAATAAAGTTTACGTAGCGTAGCTCCTCCTCCTACTCTTAATTACCGTTTAATAGGTCGGCTTTATTTAATTAATTATTAAACTTAAAAAGCCTATTAAGCCACCGTATAAGTAGCGTAAGGTATATACCTACCGTCTCCTCTTATTCGTATAATCGGTTAATTAATTAATTAATTAATTAATTAATTAATTAGTTAATTATAATATTAAGTTAAAAGAAGTTATATTAGTTTATTTTTATTTAATTTATTCTATTTAATTTATTATTATACGGTTATACCGATTATATAAACCGCGTATATTAAGAGAGTAAAGAGAGAGAGAGAGAGAGCGCGGCTAAGATCTACTTAGACCGCGTATAAATACTAGATCTACTTAATCTAATTTTAATCTTAATCCTAATCCTATTCTTAAGCCGTTAAACTTAATATTTAAGTTAATATTTAAGTTAAGCCTATATATTAAACCGTATCCTAAAGAAAAAAATTAAGAACCTAGAGAGGGGAGAAGACCGTATAAGCCGTACGAGTAAATTAACCGCTCGCCGGAGTTAAATTAATAATTAGCGGTTATTTATATAATTATTAAAGAGGGGTTAGGGTTAGGGTTAGGGTTAGGGTTAGGGTTAGGGTTAGGGTTAGGGTTAGGGTTAGGGTTAGGGTTAGGG
>JANIPN010179944.1:0-13999 GCA_027478595.1 Erythroxylum anguifugum
TTTCTATAGATTTTATTTCTCATACAAATTCCGTCTATACGATAATGACCTCTTGAGGTCATTATTTTCTATAGATAGCCCCCATTTTATCACCTAATTCACCCGAAGTAATTCTTTCCTCCGGGGATACGCTCTAAAATATCTATCCGCGTCTACCCGGGGCTTTCCAATCGTCAATTATTTTGACTACGGCGGATAGATACATTATATAAGTAGGTGGCTAGGCTACATGTACATGTAGCTGGCTATCATTATCTAATAGACGGCCGTCTATGCGCTTTCCAATCGCGCCCTAAGCTGCTAGGTAGTACTAAGTAACCCCCCCTGTCCCCCACCTCCCCCCCGAAAAGCGATGTGGCTGGGATTATAGTTGTCGTGGGTGCGCGTGTGTGTGTGTGTGGCATGGGTGAGGAAGTCGTTCTAGCGTCTGCGATATCCTGCTTGCTTAGGAGGTCCCCTGCCCAGGGTTTTTGTTGGGGGGACTCTGTGCCATTTCGTTAATCCTCGAAGAAAGCTATCTCCCCCTCTAGGCGGCAGATGGTCCTGACTGGCGGATATCGCCATTGTAAATAGGGGATCTCACCTTGACTTCTAGCATTACACAGTCCTCTCTGGTAAGCGCTCCAGCTCCTTGATCGTGCTCTCTTCGGTGAACAGATGCTTCGGTGCTGGCGTGCGCCGTGTTTCGTCATGGACGCGTTTCCGCGTCAGAGCCGCGCCCGCGCCAAAGTGCACCCGTCACGGTGGGAAAGCAGGGTCATGACGCGCGAAGAAATGTCCGCGAGTTGCGATCATATAGCTAACACATGAGTTAGGAAGACTGCACGAAGGAAGTGACCGGTGCACGATGGCGGGTGTATACATAGAGCGGGCGTCGTCGTTGCTGTTCAGCGTGCCTCCGGCGTCCCTGCCAGGCATGCTGCCAGCTCCGACGCGCGACTTCTCTCTGATGTATCCGTTCAACATCTCGCTCGAGACCTATCATAGCGTCATGGACACCAGGCTGCCCATTACAATCGCCTCGATCTACGCGACAACGGTTTGGGGTCTCGGCAAGGTGAACAAGCGACGGGGATACGAGCCTTGGGGAATTAGCAGGAGCAGGCTCTTCACCTTTTTCGTGGTCGCACACAATATCGCATTAGCGCTTTTCTCGGCGTGGATCCATGTTGGCATGTTCCGAGCTATCTCGGAGACATTACCTTCTCGTAGCAGCCCTGCTGGTGCTGCTGCGATACTGGATGCGTTGTGCAAAATGCACGGACCTCGAGGCTATGGCAATGCTGTGTTCTTTGATCCTGAGCAAACGAAATGGACAACCCTAAGTCGATCGGTTCGGCTCTCCCAAGGCGCTCCAGACACTACGGAATTGGGGAGATTGTGGAACGAAGGATTAGGCTACTACGGCTGGATCTTTTATTTGTCCAAATTTTATGAGGTGATTGATACTCTGATTATCCTGGCCAAAGGCAAGAAAAGCTCTTTGCTTCAGACCTACCACCATGCGGGAGCCATGATTGGGATGTGGGCTGGAATGCGCTATATGTCACCGCCCATTTGGTGCTTTGTCATTGTCAATTCGTTCATTCATACGGTGATGGTAAGCTCCCCTTTCCCTGCTCACGATGCCATTGGTCGCTAACTCCTGCAGTATTCGTATTACGCAGCATCTGCCATGGGCTTCCGTGTACCGATGCTCTTCAAACGTACTTTGACCACCATGCAAATCATTCAGCTTCTGTTTGGCGCATCATATGCCCTGGTACACTTGATTATCGCCTTTGATGTTCCTGTCGAGATGCCATACCTTGTGACACGCGAAGTCTCCGCGGCGCTGCCGCGCATCAACTCAGCTGTGCTTGCCGCAGCTACAAGCGCAGGTGTGAGTTCCTTCCTCAAGAAACTCGCCCTTCGCGCGGCCGGGGACGAAGGGCTCGCCAGGAATGTTGGTAGACTTTCTCCATCACTCCTTCCCGAAGCGACGCCTGTCAGTGTGCTTCCAGTTAGCGTACCTCCACAGCAGACTCGAGAGGAGATCAAATATCGCTGGGAAACCACCCGCGTACATTGTGTGGACACCTCAGGCGAGGTCCTGGCAATTCTACTCAATGTTTTCTACCTCATGCCGCTAACTTACCTTTTCGTGCGATTCTTTGTACGGTCCTACCTTCGCCGTGCTGGGCGCTCCAAAAAGGCGAGGTCGGACGGTGCGGCGGCACGTTTACGAGCATCTGGCACCGACGCCGTCAAAGGCATCGAGATAGAGATCCGCAGAGCGATGAAGTCCATCCAAGGAAGCTATTCGGACTTGGATGTCAGCGGCACGCCCGGTTCATCTGCTCCGCGATCTACGGTTGATACCCCTCTTACAACATCTGCTCCACGGTCCGGCACAGCTACGCCGCCCACGGTCAAACCTTTGACTAGTATACCCGTTATCGAGGAGTCGACCTGGCTTGGTTCCGGCAAGGGAGCCTCGAAGGGTTTGGCTAATCCAAGCCCAAAAGCGTCACCACCCGCTTCTCCAAGCCCGGCTTCGGTTGACCAAGGCAATCGCGAAGTGCCGAAGCAAGATGAGCATTTGGAGCGGCTGGTTACCCCATCGATACCGAAGTCGGTACCTGAGACAAATATCAAGCCAGAGTCGGCGTCGGACCAGACTGCCGGGCAAAGTGCTGAAGTGACAGACCTCTTAGGGAGCAATACGAGTATCGAAGAGTCTGCACCGGAGAGTTCTCCCGAGAAGTCGCGATCGAAGAAGTCCAAGAAGAAGAAAAAGAAGGGCGTCAAACGCGAGGAGCCATCAGATGTCGGCTCAACAGAGACAGCAACAGACATCAAAGTTGAGGAGTCGTTGGATAGATCCGGTCCAGCGGAGCCAGCAAAGGGCATCAAAACTCAAGAGTCTTCGGGTACATCTGCTACAGTGGAGCCAGGAAAAGACGCCGAGCCGGACCTTTCAGCGGATGCATCCAATCAATTGGAGACGGTAAAAAACGATGGACCCCGGAAATCATCGGAAACTTCTAAGCAGGTAGAGTCCCCAGCAGTCACTGAACAGGATCACAAATCAGAGAAGACCGAGTCAATCAGGGCAACGAAAGATGCTCAAGTAGATGAACATCATACGACCTCAGAGTCCAGTGAGTATACTCAAAACATCAAACAAGAGCAGTCGTATGAATCACACGCAGAAGTTGCTGAGAAGAGATCTATTCGACTGGATGGAACTCATGAATCAGAAAACAACGATGAGGTTAATGAACAGATGGAGCGGATTGATCTTGAGGATTCCTTTGAAGACATAACGATCAGCTCTCTCACAGTTCCTCGCGCGTCGTCCAGTCCAACACCTAGCGAAGCTCAACGGAACGCGGAAGAAACGGTCCGTCGGGCTTACGAGGCGGCTGACATGGCTACTCTTAAGGCTTCCGAAGATGACGCAGACAGCATCCTTAGCGTCGAAACAACTTTTACGATTGAAAGTATGGCCAATGGGTCACGAGTTGAGGCTCGACGATACGAGATTCCGGGAGTAGACGAAGCGCTGGATCCGCAGGAACAGGAAGCCGAGAGTGAGCTGCAGCCGGCGCCAGAAGAATGAGTTTGCTTGGCTCGGAGGGTGACACTGCGGATTACTGTCACTGCAGGAAGCAGACTCGGAAGGAGCTAGACGTAAGAGATACCCATGTACAAATATTGCAGTAGCGTGTGAGCTTATCTTCACAAAGATTGCACGAAAAACTTTCTTATTTTAGTCACCGTTAGTTAATAAACCTAGGGGTTCGCATATGAGATGGATACATGTATATCGGGCTCCAAGCAATCTAATGTAGCCTCGAAAAGGATTGAACGTAAACAACTCAACGCCCAGTCACCACGCTCTGAGCGTATCCACAGTGCGTGGCTTTGACCGCTAGATGAGTGATTCTCTTTCGAAATCAAGCATCGGCAATCACGATGCTGTGTCTGAGGAAACAGCGCCGACATGAGCAGAGGATATGGCATCCTCGGCTCTTCCGACTAGCCCCCGAATCGCTCACGCGAATATGGGTTGTCGTGAGCAACGGCGATTAGAAGTCGCGAACAGGTGTCCAACGGTCGCTAAGGTCAGCCTGCATGGTCGCGGAAGGCCATCTGACCACCGAATCGTTCTTGCAGCAACCACCATCCCGTTCTCTGAGAGCCTGAGAAGCATGATCGAAGGGAGTTGAAACTGCCGATCGGCGCCACTCCGGCCACGACGGGGTTTGATTGATCGCCAGCGTGCGACCATCCCACTAGCTGCCCTCCACGACGACGACGACCACCACCTTCCTTCGTTTTGACCCTTACCATACCATATGGGCCTCCTCATCGAGAAAAGGCGTGACGCAGGTGCATCCAGGTTACCCTGCAGCTGCAACCCCCCGGGGAAACAGTCGTCTGGGGCCTGGAGATGAAGATGCGATGCCTGAGATTCTTGCCTACCGTCAAAAAAACCCGCATACCGTTCACGGAAACTTGCTACAAGAGTATTCAAGAGCGCTTCTTCGGAGTTTAGGGCAACTGCCTTTTTGGAATACGGTGGGCTCCATGATCAATAAGCCAAGCAGCCGACTGGAATTGGAGATCCTACCACGCCTCCATATCCCACCCAGTCTTACGAAGGCAGAAGATGCTGCACGTTCTCCAACAAAACCGAACCACTCGTACGCTACGAAGCCAACTAATCAAAGCGTGGCGTGTGGGATCGCGGGATCGGTGCCAGCGTCCACCCGAGCACAGAAAGGAGGCACTCCCGCGCCACCCGAAGTCGACCCTATCCCTCACGACGAGACTCAAGGGGAGGCTGTATGACACGGCTTGCTTACTAGAGTGACTTGGAAAACTTTCTGGTTGTCAGCGTCTGACACGCTATGCGAAAGGCGAAAGGAGACGGGACGAGACAGAGCCGGGCCGGTATTAGAGGTCGCAAAGCCAATTCCTCGTCACTTCCACGCGACTTCGATCACTTTAAGCTCTCGACGCCAAACTAGGTACAAGACACTTCCCCAAATTTAGTAGACGGGGAGGGAAGGGCCGTAGGGAGTCGGCCCGGGGTTCAACGTGCTCCTTCGCCATCGTCTCCAACTTGCCCCGGCCTCCAGCCACTATGTTCGTGCACAGGATACTACCAGGCATGGCAGCTCCGGGCCGTGAAATGCGTTGACCTCGCACACCGAGGTCTCGGGGCTCAGGAGACCTCCCTAGTGGAGCCACTGCGGCCGCACCCTCCTGCTCGATTGGACGCGGAATGCAGATGCCATCACGGTGGACCCGATATGAAGCATGTCGGACTGAGGCACAGAGCTGCACCAGGCTCGCTGCAGCGTCGCAGGCATCGCGCATGGTATGGCTCACGGAGCACTTGCGATCGATAGAGCGATACCTCCAATGACAGGAGCATCATGATCCGCCCATGTCGAAGCCAGGTCTCCTCTTTCCTCACGATATCGCCCTCGATTGTTTCGGCGGTCGGGTTGAAACACCATCGTTCGTCGATGTGGCCCCGTTCCTCGCGCAGTGGAGCATAGCGAGGGTGCACCTGCCCCTATGATCCCGGTTCATGCCACCTACGGCCGCCGTTTCCTGTCTCGGAGTGGTGGCATCTACTAGTATAGTGTGTGTGTGTGTGGACGGAGTCGCCCTGGGCCAGCGCGACCGGCTGGATTACCCAATTTCCCACCCTACCGTGCGAGGTGATGATCATCCATCGGCGGTGGAGGGTGCGCAACTCTGAGACAACCGCCTCCGACAGGGCCAAGCGTGCCCGGCAGCGAACCGGCAGCCACCCAGCGCAGGGGAGTGGCGCGGAGGCGGGCGCTCGAGGAGGAAGGAGGAGGAGGAGGAGGTGGAGGTGGAGGATGGATGGATGGGTGACGAAGGTCCCACTACGCACACCCATGCGGCCAATACTGCCATCGATGACATGGAGGAAGCGACAACCGGCAACTGCATCGCGCTGGGTTGTAGCATATCACCAGCTGCCACGACTCGAGTTGGCACGATCAACGCGCTGCGAAAGCGTCGCGGCTGGTAGGGAGGATCCACGGCGTCAAAACGACCGCTAGGAGCTTTGAGGGGCGAGTGGTGTGCGCCGTGGGCTCAGACGGCCACACCCGGCCTCGATCCTCCCTCCTATTGTTGCCATGCAGGCTTCAATTCCTACGTCCAAATTCTCGCGGCTGAAGAGCGCTACGACCGCGAACTCGACCTCACAATACAAGCCCTCAGGTCCCTCCAAACTTGCTGGCGTACAGATCGAAGCGCAGCACTATTCCGCAGAGTCTGCATCATCCTCCCAGCACACATCGCGCGCCGAGCTTGCCGCAACGCCCAACGACCGTCGCCCAACACTCGACGCTCGAGTTGAGTCATCAGGTAGTGTACGACGAGCGAACCCCGCGCGGTACCGCGCTCGACACCCTGACGACCTTGACCCCAATCGTGACCCCGATGTGGAGAGCTCAGACGAGGACGACGCAAAACGTGATCGGATGGATCGCGGCGATGGCCAATTATTGATGCATGACAATTACAAGGACGAGGCAGGCAACGGAGCTGCTGGTCTTTCGGGCGGGGAGCCTTCTCATACGCCGCCAGGTGTCACGACATGGATGGTCGACGCTGACGAACTTGGGGACGACACCGGCTCCTCCCCACCAACTTCCCAACGTGCGCACGGCGGTTCGCGAGAGTCGAGCACATCGGACGGATCCAAGCAAGAAAGCTCGGAGGAGAGTGACCGGATGGAAGAAGTTGCGACCAAGACAAGATCCTTTCATGGATTGACCGACCATCCGCTCGATCTTGGGAAAAGCAGACGGCTCATTGATGATGAATACCTTAAAAGTCAGTTTGGCATAACAATGGCGCGTCGACCCAGTGAGGATGATCGGCGGCGTTCGAAATCCACAGGCGCCCCAAGCGAACTGAGGACGCCGTCCTCTCGCGGACTAGGCTCTCCACGTTCTGAGAAGTCAGGTTTCTTCGAGATGGATGTACCACTAGGTTTAGATCCACGAGACCTAGAAGAAGAGGATAACACCATCAACGAAAAGGTGCCAGTTGACACCAAGAACGCTGTTCATCAGGAAAGCAAGGGAGAAAGCGACAGTGACGGGCCAGGCAGCGCCGCATCATCTGCATCGACTTTGAAACAGGCTCAAACGGTACAGTCTGGGGGCGGCGCTGCTCAACCCACGACTGTGGCGATTGTGTCACCTGATCAAGTGCTCGAATCGCCAAAACCGCGCCGACCATTCTCCACTGTTTCCATCAGTGAGATGACTGCCTCGCAGCGAGTAAAGCCAATTCCGGATACTCAGGCTCAAATGAATGATTTCAATTCCTCTGCAGAGGAAACAAGCGGGCCAGAAGAAAAGTCCTCCGACCACAGCACAGGCTCATCAATGTCCAGTGCAGAGCCGGGCAATTCGCCAATCAAGCCAAGCGAAGGCAGCAATGGGCCTACTAAGGCACCTCCAAAATCAGGGCAACCTCGCAAGAGTATTCCTGATGGGTTAGAAACGGTCCACGAAGCACATATTACCAGTCAGCCGACGCAGTCAACAAGTAGCTTTCACCCCGCGTTTCCACCCTTGAAAAATTCATATGCCCAAAACTCAGACCAGCATCCAGCGAGCCAAAGAGGGCCTCATGGCGCTGCCGATACGGCAGATCTGTACCATGCGACACTGACCTCAAGGGAGTTGAAAAATGCTGGGACCTCGGCGTCATCAAATGCTGGTCTCGGAATGCGTCGGTTCAACAGCGATAATGTCGTGAAACGGAACGCTCCGCCACCGAACGTGAACAAACCTCTTCCACCTGAACCTCCTAAGCGCAGCACGGCTGGCTTATCACATATTGGCGAAGCCTCTACTCCGGCATTCGGCAGTTCGAGCACCGCACTGCGCAACGATCAATCCCCTTATGACGGTCGAACAGAAGCACAGCCCTCTCATGGTTCACCAATGACGTCCTTTGGCTCACCTCCGATGTCTCAGGGCTCTCCACAAACTCTCAATGTTTCTCGCATGGATTCGCGTGTGTCAACATTGTCTGGATGGTCATTACGATCAAAGTATACCCCAAAAGATTTGGATGCTCTGGACGATGCATTCGTCCAACGCGATCGGCCAGAACGTCCTCCTAATGAGCCGGGATCGTCCCATCAAGGTCCCTTGGTACCTAACCAGTTCGGGACATACGATCAACAACAGCTTGGAACCATTCGTGAAGCGTCCTCACATCCCGCTGAATCCGACCAAGCGAGTCGGCATCATAAGTCTTCTCTCTCCGACCCGTACCAACGAGCGCGCGGGCCAATGCGCATGGAACCCAGTCGGCGCCCGCCTCAAGTACCATCAAACACAGTGAATCGTCAGAACTCGCTCATCTCCATATACCATGAACAATCTCGAGCACAAGCATCGTCGCATGTCTCAGGACATGGCCGAAGAGACCGAGAGATGGTGATGCAGAGGAGCGCTACAGTAGGGGCTCCACAGAGCAGGAGCGAGGACGATTTGAACAACCAACGCGCTTACTTGCCACCAATTGTACCACCTCTACCTGTAGGACATCCGGAAGCGAAATGGCCGCGACAGGATTCGGAACCGTATTCTGCCATCGAACCTCGTGCACCGATGCTATTCTACGCTAACGAACAAACATCTACGCCAGTCGATGCCCCGAATGACGTGCAGGTTAACGAGATTCGAGAACGCATGGAACTTTTGAGTCCACGGAAGGCAGAATCTGAGGATAGAATCGAGAAAGAAGACGGTGGGAGCCCAGTGCGGACACGCCAGCTATATCCCGGGGCATCTCGACGATGGAAACGTACGACACCTCTAGCTGAGCTTCCGGCACAATTCTCTCCCCAAATGCTCAGGACCCATGGTGTCGATTTCGAACCTGTCGAGCTAGGGAGTGCCGATGCGCGAAGAGCTGGGTATGTGCCACAGTTACTTCCGCCTCTAGAGCCGACATCACAGACAACGCCGTTTGTGCCTCCCCCACCCCCTCCACCACCTTCGGGTGGTACTCCGCCACCTGGTTTGGAACGGCGATCCAAGGCTGGTCAGTCCGATACATCATCTTCTCCAAAGAGTTATCGACGCTCCGACCAATCCTATCGCGTTACTAGAGTACGCTCGATAGCCTCTCTTGTGGCTTCGGAAATCCCGGACATATATGCACTTGTACCTTCGAATCCCACATCCCTTCGTCCTTCCATGACTGCGGAAGAGGCTGAACAGATATCGGCCGAAGCGGCTGAGCGAGTGCTTTTACGGATCCTCCAAAATCTCGAAACCTTTGCGGATCTTTTCTCAGCTGCGCAAGTCAGTCGAGGGTTCTACCGTACGTTCAAACGCCATGAGCTTTCGTTGTTAAAGAGCGCGCTATTTCGAATGTCGCCCCCTGCCTGGGAGCTTCGTGAGGTGAGCATACCAAGGCTAGAACTTCTCGAGGATGGAACGGAATTTATGCGGAATCTGTATTTCTCGCACTATATGCGGGATTTGAGTACTTTGACGGACCTAAAAGCCTTGATTCTGAAGAATTGCGACTCGCTCAAGATCCGTCCGGATACCGTCCGGGACCTTCGGAATCAAGATGGTAGAACTATGGTTGATGCGGCCTTTTGGAGGATCTGGACCTTTTGTAAGCTTTTCGGGTGCGGAAATAATCGCGAGTTGGATCTAATGGGCCAAATGGATTGGCTTCGTGGTGGAAAACTTTCACATGAGTCACTGGAGAAGCGTCGTGTGGCACTAGCCAGTGAGAGCTTTAAGAACTCTATCTTGTTCGACCCCCCTACCGGGTTTGCTGCTGGAAATGGACCAGGATTAACGCCGGACGAATTGTACGATATGACGGAACTTTGGGAGTGCCTCGGAGCCCTTCTGCGTGGATATGTCGGCCAGCGTCAACTGGCTGGCGAATTTGGCGTCTTTGATCGCATGCGAGTCATAAAGGGCGATGAAGCTCGCGAAAATGCTTTAATTGGTTCGTCTTGTCTATGTTTTTTATTGCTGCGCGTGCTGACTCTCTCCAGATGAATGGACTTATTATCTATTGAGCCGAGCGCCACACGTGATTCTACGGGCTGCCGCTCCATCACCACCATCTCGAGAAGAGATGGCCCGCTTGAGACAGGAAGGGCTGACCAGTTGGAAACCCCTGTCCAACGGACAGTCACGCAATATGTTCCTTAAAGAGGCGCTCTCTCACGTTTATGATGAGCAGATGCGCGAAAATCATCCGCTGATGGTCCCTGCTCCGGCTTCGCCAAATGTGTTTTCGGACCTACCCCAAGTCGTTTCGCCCACAAATGGACCGGCGTTCCCTTCCCATGCGATAAATGGGCAGCCAGGATTCTTTTCGCCCGTTGATCCGAGGATAATGAACGGAAATGCCGCGTATGGTGAAATCTCCCGTCCCAGTGCTCTTTCACCCGCAAGTCCACCAGTGAATGCGCCTATGAGTAACTTTCACGAGGTCCTTGCACGTATCGAACAAGCCAATGCCAAGGGTGAGAGCTTTGAGGCCTCCGGGTCCAAACGCACGAAGATGTTCGGCCGCAAACGGGCCAGGACGGGACCAGATCGCGATAAGAAGGAAAGGGATCAACTCGCAAATATTGAAGCGATACTCTATCCAAATGGTGCGAGCACCTCCGCACAGGGTTCGCCGACAGCCTCCGGCTTCTCGCGTGGAAAATCTAAGAAAATCGGCAAGAACTTCCTCACTTCCACTACTTCAGCCTTTCCGCGGATCGGCCCACGACCACCATTCGCCACGGTTGACCGGTCACAGGCTTCGCAGACCTCCCTTGTTTCGGTTCCATCACAGCCCGATGCAGATGGAACGTCCATTCGAACGCAATCCGACACTCTGGCTTCTCCTGGTTCTGGCGATCAAGCTCTTGACCCTCTCAAACCCATGGTGGACCAGCTTGTTTTGATGGGCTTTGAAGGAGAGAAGTCAAGGAAAGCTCTAGTCAAATGCACTAAGCACAACTTCATCGATTTTGAGGCAGCGCTCGCTTCTCTGGTCAAGCAGAAGGAAAATAAGAAGAAGCTGGAACGCCTCGACCGCATGGGTTAGAGGAGAGTAGCTGCATCTTTCACGGCCTTATTGCATGTGGAGTTGGGCTGCAGATGAAGTATCAAGCATTGATTTCTGGATATGTAACGGAACACGCTATGATAGAAATGGGTAGCTACTAGAGCACTAGCACTAATGTATGTACGCGTGAGGGTGATTAGCATATATCATCATCCCCCCGAGTTGTGACAAAGTGCGAGCCAATGTCTTGTGTCAACTCATTCCCGTTCCACCCCACGCACTATCAAGACTTTTCCTCTTGCGGCTTTGGACGAGGGGAGATAGGCTTTGAGCTCTCCTCGAACGATCCGCGGGGTAACGGCCATATCGGAGCGGGGCAAATACCGCGGCGAAGCATCTGTACCGATGGCGCCGCTAACGACTCGGCCTGTCGGCTTCCGGGACAGTTAAAGTTATGTGTGAAGGTCTGAGTGTGCGTGTGGGAGCAAAGGTGGTGGTGGTGGAGAAAGTGCGTCGAGGTGAGGTCAGAAGCACCCAGAGTCCTGGGGGGCTTTAAAAAGAGCCCGGCGTCATCGAGGGAGGGGAAAAAAGGTACAAATGCGATTGCATCCCGGACTCTTCACTACGCGTTGAGTGCCATTGACCCTCACACGCACCCTGATCAAACCCCGTCCTCTACACTTTCGACCTTTTCATCAGAGTTCAAACTTCAGCATGGCGTCGCATGGACATAGTGAGGTGAGGTTCTTTGACTTCCACGCACGAGGATCACCGACCGATGATCGTGTCTAGGCTTGCTGCAATACCCCGGCGATAGCGGCGAAGGATTACAAGACAAAGGGCGAGTTCGTGGAGATCAATGGTCTTAAGACCTGTATGTGATGATGGCATTGCTGCTCTTGTAGAGACTAAAGTGAAATAAGACAAAACGGGCCCCAGCAGTGCCAAGTCGGCGATCCTCGTAATCTACGATGTCTTTGGCTTCAGCGAACAGATCCTACAGGTAAGTCAGCGAGAATGAATGAATAAAGCTCGGCGTGCTCAGCGACGCTGCAGGGCGCGGACATCCTTGCGCATACGGACGACGAGCACCACCAGTACCAGGTCTTCATGCCAGACTACTTGAAGGGTAACTACGCCAACCCTGAGTGGTTCCCTCCGGACACTGAAGAGAAGAAGAAGGCGATGGGCGAGTACTTTGGAGGCCCCGCGAACCCGAGTGATGCTGTTAAGCGCCAACCTGAGCTCGCGAAGGCGATCACTGAGAAGTATGGAGGCATCGAGCAGTGGGCACTTGTCGGTTATTGCTGGGGAGGAAAGGTACGTAAAAAGCTCTGAAAGCAGGATTGGAGCTGACGTGATTAGATCGTTTCGCTATCCTCTCAGTCTGGTACCATGTTCAAGGCGGGTGCTGAATGTCATCCGGCTATGGTCGACGAGAAGGATGCGCAGGGAATCACGATCCCCATCTGTATGCTTCCTTCTGGAGAAGAGCCTGCAGAAGATGTCAAGAAATTCATGGCGGCACTCAAGACCCCATCGCAGGTTGAGTGGTTCGACGACCAGGTGCACGGCTGGATGGCAAAACGTGCCGATCTCGAAGACGCCAAGATCAAAGCTGAATATGAACGGGGGTACAAGGTCCTCCTTGACTTTTTGTGAGTGGTTTCTATCCCATCGAATGTTCGCACGCTGACCAAAACCCACAGCCACAAGCACTTGTGAGTCACAGACAAGTTGGCTTCTGTTCGTTCAAGCTCCAGAACTTACACAACTTGATGTCTCCACAGGCCCGAGCGACGCCAGACGCACTTGTAGCGGCGATTTTGCTCGAAGATAAACTTGCAAGATATGCTACAGAAAGATAGCACGTTCAGGAAAGATAAATTACTTTCGTTCTCTTGCGCCTCCAAAGTCCAAGTGTCCATTACTCCGTCACATCTTCCAACCCGACTGTTTGAGCGTACACAGCTTGTGTTTCTGCTCTGTTCAATCTGCCATGACTCTTGTTAATGTCCATCTTACTACCCCCTTCATCTCTCATTTCTTCGCTTCGTTCTCACTATTCTTCGTCTGCCCCACGCTCTCCTTGCCATTCCCCAGATACCCGCCAGACAGCGACTGCGTCCAGCTCTTGCTGGCTGCTTCGTGTTCACCCCGCTCGTAGCGGTTCACGCCCTCCTTGGACGCCGCATTACCAACCTGACCCAACAGGCCATCGGGCGCAAGTTGCCCTCCGACGCCCTCGGCCAAGCCTGACTGCAACTTGTCGACACCCGTGCCCTCGGGTGCAACCTTGGTGTTCAGCGTACCTATGTTGCAGACGCACCGGTCAGTCCCGTCGCTGGTGAACATTTCGAGCGCACACGAGGGGGTCCTCACTCTTGGTGGCATACGACGCCTTGTTCTCACCCTTCCATGACAGATACTTGTCCTCCAACCACGGCACAGCCCAGTTGTAGTATTCGTTGTACTTGTTGCGGGACCACTCCATGTGTGTCGAGGTTTTGTTCAGATGATGAACGATGATCAGAACGACGTCGATGATGGTGCCGATATCGAGGAAGAGGAAAGGATGGGTTGCAGCGTCTCGACCTCGAATGACTGCGAGTGGGCCTGGCCATGCTATATCATACTTTCTTCCTCACCCTCGCCCTCTCTCACTCGCTCTCTCTTACCCTGCTACTCAACCTGCTTTGACGCCTCATCACCCCTGCACACACGCGACGCCCGTGACGCCACACTTTTTAATTGTGGCCAAAAACCTGATAGACGGGTCCATCGCTTGTGCTAGTGACGTAGGCCGCCCCGGCTGCTGATTCCCGTCCACCGTGGTTGTTGTTGCACCGCCGCAGGGCGACTTGTGGTTATGTAGTACTACTGACTTGGCGTCGTTTCT
>JANIPN010179944.1:14099-44369 GCA_027478595.1 Erythroxylum anguifugum
CGCTGGAGTCTCGCCTTCGGGTTCGGGAGCCGGAATAACTATTCTCCCTCAAATGTGTCACGGAACCTCGGCTTCTATCGAGTTGGCCGTCCCTCCTTCCGTCCGTCCCTCAACTTCCTTGAAAGGAGGAAGCTGAGGTGAGTACAGCGCAACCTGCTGAAAAGCGGTGAAGCGACGACAGAAAGGAGATTAACTGCATGACAAAATAATGGCACGGGTCATCCACGCATTCATGGGTGCGGTTAGCCACCCTACTCAGCCGCTGTACTTCACACAAAAATCTCCAACCTTACTTAGACCATGTGCACACCATTGACCAGCAACGTGGTGCCGCATTCGAGTCTGAATCCTCGACTCAGTGCCCCATCCCCATGGATCCTTACTGTCGCCGTTGGACATGATTCCAAGGCCCTTGATAGGAGCTCTCCTGGATGTATCGCTCCAATGGCTTGCTCGGTGTGTTTCCCGCATTGGAGACCCTCGTTTGCTCGACTGTGGGCCCCTCCTTAACTGCATCACGGCGTCCGGGTGAATTCTTCATCTGATCACTTGTTATGTGAGGGAGAACGTGGTGGATGGAGAAACGTACCTGAACTTTATCGAGGGTCCAAGCCCCTATACCCGTGAGGTACCCACTCTGGGAGGAAGATGTGGTCGAATTCGACATTGGAAGGATATCTAAGGGTGCAGCTGTTCCTGACAGCAGAACGGAGACGCTCAAGCACAACTTCGAGCGAATAGATTCGTGAGTACAACGAGCTCTTGAAAGGTATGTTCATTGAATCTCGTTCCAGGCATCCAAGAGATGAGTACACCACCTCGCTTTATACTGCTTCCATTCAACTCCAGCCTACGTCTAACAGGTGACCGGATTAGCCGGCTCGTGTTGGGACATGCATGCGAACGCAGGCACGGTCCTCAAATTGGTGCATCATTACAACAAAAGCACACTGATCCAACGTCTGTATACCACCGATCAGCGCCGCTCTGTTCCTCGCGCTCCGTGTGGACGGGGCGTGCAGAAGCTCCAATGTTCGGGATCCTTTTGATACATCCTAATAACGAATGCTACCCTCGCCCTCATCGCCCTCCGCTTTACGCCTCCCGCATATCGTTACCACACGGGCGGCGTCTTGGGGCGTACGTGCCATGCGGACCCGGCAGCTAGGGTCGGGAAAAAGAAAATCGGCACCCTTCCACGTTGTCAACGCCCGGTTACTACAAGTCAGCGTTATGATGATGCTCGATCTGCGTGGCTCCGCACGCCAATTAGGAGGGAGAACCACCTACGCCAGCGCCATCGTCCAGCCTATAAGGAGACTAGACAAATGAATGCGGAGCAAGTCATTCGAACAACTGTACACCAATCAAGCCGCATCATCGCACCTTTTCTGCACGTGAGATCTGACCGCCTGCCTCTAGCGCTGGCTCACCCCTGGAAAGAACGTGCGGAACGGCCATCCGGCGCACAAGTTGCGACTCGCCTTGCAGCGCGCGCCATCGCCTTGGAAAACAGGCCTCGGCCTCGTTCAGGAGACTGGTCATGCGAACCATCACTCATGCCCTCACTATAATGGGGCGCTTCCCGCCTGCCATTGGAGATGTCGTTCTGCTTATTAAGGTTTTTAGGCCTCCCCCGGCCAACTGAGCGGTCAGTGGCGATGGGTAACGCCTCAGCGGACACGCCTTCGTGCCCGTTCTTATTTCGGGACGACGTGACCGGTCTAAAATAGGATTATGCTACGTGAGTGCAGGAACGGGCGGGAGGCACACACCCGATTGGATCAAGGTACTCAGACACGCCATCCTCAAAACGTTGAGGAACAAGGGTTGAGATGACATTTCTCCATGGCGCTGAGCCAACTCATCGGCACCGATTGTATCAAAGTATGCGTCTCAGGAATGGCCCAACAGACCGCATGCTCATCGGCTCGGCGAAATGGCTACCCGGGGTGTCCTTGGAGGCAGTGCATATCGATGCCATGGCGCAGCATGCTTGTACTCAGGTGGGTCTCGGCTACTTTATTACATGACGCGGGCCCGATTCCACCGGCGATTCCGCTGTTGTTTGCTTACATGTCTTACGCACGGAACTGATCCCTCGCTCAAGCATTCAACAGAGTTGCATCTGACGTGTAGCCTAGCAGATGAGAATATTTAGACTTGGTAGACTCCAGCAGGATCCGGATATTACAGCTACGAAATGATAGAGCTCTGTCGACTCGTAGGGGTCTAGCTCCTGAAGTATACATGAGCAGATGTTGCGGCGTTGTGATTCAGGTGAGCAGGCGCTCAATGTCACCGAGCCGACCTGCTTGGCCCCTCCGTAAACCCTCCCTTTCCTGAAATGCCTTGGCCATGAGCCTGCGCTTCTCTGCCTGGATTTGCAGCGTCCGCTCCTCGATGCTGCCCGACATCACCAGGCGCCACACCGTGCACGACTGCGTCTGCCCGAGGCGGTGCACACGGTCGACCGCCTGGTCCTCGATGGCGGGTGCCCACCAGGTGTCGCAGAGAACGACGGTGTTGGCCGCCGTCAGATTGAGGCCTACCGAGGACACGCTCAGCGACGCGAGAAGGGTCGTCGTTTGAGGATCTGACGCGAGCTGCTCGAGCGCCGCATCGCGCTCCCGTGCGTTCATCGTGCCGTCCAATCGCGCATACGTGTACCCGGCCGCATCGAGGTGCGGCTGGACGAGATTGAGGAACCGGCACCACTGCGAGAATACGACGACCTTCGTGCCAGGCTGCTTGTGCGAGGCCTTGAGGATAGACATGAGCGCGGTGATCTTGCTGCTGCCCTCGTCGTCATCATTTGAACCGAACGAGTCCGAGGTCTCTTCCCCCAGCCCGGCTGCCGGTGAGACGAGCACGGAGTCGTCGGCCAGCTCGGCGCGGCACATGGGGCATTTGTGCTGCGTTTCGATCACTCGGCTGATGCAGTCGCGGTCAAAGACGTGGGCGCAGGTGGTGACGACGGGGTCGCGTCCGGTCAGGTCGTCCATGCACACAGGACACTCGTCGCGGGATTCGATGGCGAGCTGGAGCAGATCTTGTAGCGCCTTCGTGTTCTCGGGGGTCAGATCGACCGTCTGCCGCTCCTCGAGTGTGTCCATCAAAGAGGCAATGCGCTCTTCGCACAACTTCCAATGGTTGCATACCTGACGAAGACGGAGCAGGACTTCGAACAGGTGCCGGTAGGTATCCTGCACCTTGCGGCCTCGGTCGGGTTGTTGACGGCTCGCCCGAACCGTACGGAGCAAGCCTTGAGCTTCACTTTCGAGAGCATCGTACTTTTTCTTTTCGTGATCGGCAAAATCGATACGATGGATGTACTCGGTAAGTTCCGGGAGCCTGAGATCGATGAATGGCATGTCCTTTCGACGTCTCAAGCATAGCGTAGCCATCAATGCCTGGAGCAAAGACGTCGCCCCAACATCGCCGTTTTTGGTGCCTCGGATCAACAAGCGGTTGAAAATCTCGAATTGCTGAAGTCCCCCGGTGAGACCGATGAATTTGACGAGCGACCAGAGATCCTTGAGTGTGTTGATGATAGGCGTGCCGCTGAGGACCCATCTGTGGTTGGCTTTGAGGTTGCAAGCTGCGATGGCAGATTTAGTGCTGGGGTTGCGAATGCTGTGGCCCTCATCAAGCACGACACGATGCCATGTAGTGGCGAAGAGACCGATTTTGGTACGGTTGGCGTCTCTGAACGCCCCATATTCCGATGCCAGCATGCCATACGTGGTGATGACAACATCGAGCTGGCTCAAGTCTTTTGGGGTAAGAGTCCCACGGTTTGGTCCATGATACGTCCACACGCGAAGAGGGTCGTTTCGGCGAACATGCTGCTTGATCTGCGTCGACCAGTTGCTCATGACACTCACAGGCGTAACAATCAGTGTAGCATGGCATTCGCCGTTCGAAGCGGCCTGACCCGACTTTGCATTAGCGAGAATTAAGGAAATGACCTCCAACGTCTTTCCTAGCCCCATGTCGTCCGCCAAGATGCCGCCGCAAGCAATGGTAGGCTCCTGCCCTTTGATGGAGTAATTGGTGGCAATGTTGGTAAATTTCTGCGCGTCCACCCGCTTCCAGAGTTGTACCACATCGTTGGATCCTATAGGAGGAAGCTTGGGACGTTCCTTACTTAGCATCCATGCTAGGCCTTGCTTCTGATAAGGTAGCAGGATCGTTGCAAGCCGTCGCGGTTGTTCCGCAAACGGCAGATCCTTGAGGGACTCTTCTTTGACGCCGTATTTTTCGACGACTTCGCCTGCCTCGCGAGGGTTAAACCGCTCGCTAACCTCTATGATGTCGGTGAGGTTCTCACCATCATCATCGCTAGCGCCGAGTCCGTGGATGTTTGATGCTGCCCACTGGAGCTGGAATCCGCTCTCCCACTGCCGGGTGCTGGATCCGATGCTGGCTCCCAAAGGAACGGTCTTCTTACGTGCTGCTTCTCTGCGTGCTTTCTCGCGTGCTTTCTCACGTGCTTTCGCTTGTTTCTCACGATTTTTGAGTACGTTCACTGGCAGCCTGTCTCTCTCAAGCATCTGCCTCAACGCTGCTTGAGTAGTGGGATCCCGCGGTCCGAACAGTTGAATGTCCAAGTCACATTCGTAATATGAAGGGTAGTCCGAGAGCTTCGCTTCGAGCCAGAGAGAATTCCCGTCCATGTACTTCGCCAGCTTGGCCGCGACCTGGCGGGGAATATGACCAATTTGTTCCAGAGAGACGTTATCCACCCGGATGGCATTTCTATCGTACCTATTCGACGGCTCACGTCGTAATAGAACATGCTCGTCACGGGTTGCGCAACCATTGTAGAATCGCACGCCCACGATCTTAGTCGGAAGGACTCCGTACAGCTCGATGTTACGCGGGTCTGGGGCTGACGATCCAATTTCGACCACCTCAAAGGCATCGTCTTCTTCACGATCGGGATTGTCCCGCCCTCCCAGCCGATGGGTGCCAATGATAGGCCTTGCATAAGGATAATTCGTAGCTTGACGCCCAACGTTGTTCCGCTCTCCTTGCCAATGGGTGCCAGCGATAGATCTTCCACGAGGATAGTTCGTACCTTGAGGCCCGAAGTTGTTCAGACGACGCGCTTTACCCGGGCGCGTTGACGCGCTCTCGTCATCGCTGTTGGTGAGGTCGATCACGACTGGGGGGCTGCTCTCCGGCGTCGAGGTCCATCGCGAGCTCTGCGATGAGTTTTCAAAGGAGCCACTCAGTGCTTTGCGTTTGAACATCTTGATCACATCCTCAGGTTGAGAGTACTGAGCCGTGGGGCGAAGAGATGCTTTACGTGCGAAAGGATCCAGACCATTGAGATGCCCCTGAAACAAGATATTATTGTAGCACAAGACAACGCGCCCCGCCAAGTTTGCTAGACTTTCCTTGGAAAAGTAGCCAGGGGCCGCGCGGTGATTCGATGGCTGCTTGAAGATTCCTCTTTCAGAATCTCACCTGCAGGGTTTCGCGTCGTCGGTAGTGACAGTGGCGGCGGCGCGGTCTAGGATGTGCCGCCTGGGCGGTGGATTTTCCCCTTCCCAGGTGGCAGCAATTTCAGTCACCCGGATAAACCCCCTTTGCTCCACGCGTGTTCACGTGACCATGATACCGCACGCTACATGGGTGACACCCCTTTCGATTAGAGGCAGTCGAGGACGGAACAGCATGGTGAACTAGCTTTGAGGTGGAGATGTTTACGCTGCGTGGAACCTTGACCAGGGAAGAGTACAGTCTAGCGGTCAGAGTGAGCCCCGCAAGCGGCATGGCAGAACTCGGGCCTAGACATGCCATGTTGCATCAGGATACCCGTTCCTGGGGCGGTCTGAGATGTATCTATAAGAGCATCAAGAACCATACTAGATTGAAATGCGTTACATTGGTATACACGTGGCTTCCTCGGTGTAAATATACGTGAAACTGGAACAATTGCTGTTGTACATTTACGACGTCTTTCTATGTAATCAGACATTCCCAGACCGCGGGGGTCGATTCCTATCATTTCGCGTCGCTGAAAGCGCCAAAGACTTCGTTAAGGTCTATGATCTTCTCCTTTACTGCGGTTGGCGCTTTTCTGTCGTCCCAATGGCGGAATGCGTGCTTAACGCTGTCGGTCATACCACCCAAGATCACTTTGCCAGAAGGGATAAAAGGACGATCTTCGAGCGAGGCCGCAAGAACACCATACTCCTGCGCAAAATGGACAGCTGTGTGAAGAGAGGACAGTTTCGAGAAAGCATCCCTGCCTACGATCCTACAAACTAGGTCAGATAGAGTAAAGCGAACAGGTAAGCATACGTACACAAAGAGCTCGAAGAAGGCATCAAGCACGAAGATGCCTTCGGTTGACATATCAGACTGCAGGAACGGGTAAATCTCTCGTACCATTCCGCCATCATCTTCTGGGGCAGGAGTGCTTGTTCGCCGAGCCCAGCCGAGGAAACCGGAGCTAGATTTAGGGCGTGCGTCCGCGTCGATAGCAAAAAGACGCGTGTTGTACTTTTCCCAGGAAGCATCTGTTGACGAGGTGGGTCGTTCTCGAGTCGGTGGACCAGAGCCAAAAGCTTTCCAGAAGGAGGCTGGCTCAGCACCTTCTTCAACTTCTTCAACATCACCACTAATTCCGAGATCCATAGCAATCAGACGGGCACAACCGACTACGTCGGTCCCTGAGCCTTTGCCTTTCCAAAGGAAAAGTTTAGTGCCGTCCGAGGACGCAACAATGTAAGTAAAACCGGAAAAGAGACCATCGGGCGAAAACGAGACCTCATCAAATGCGACATGACCCAGATAACGCCGGCCACAGAGCATGTAACGAGAGCCTGCAGCAGATGACGGGGTGCCTTTACGTGTGATGACGATACCTCCGAGGGCCTCGAAGAGAGCCGGAGATTCTTTGCCTTGATTCAAAAGCACAAGTCTCCCACCAGCTTCCTTTGCCGCATTACGGCAAAACAATTGAGCATCCTCTACGGCGGATGGGGAGATCTCCCTTCCAACCCAGAGATACACATCTGTTGCGCGTTTCCCGCTGTCCGTTTCATAGACGTGGGAACAGAGAAACATGCTATTATCAAAGAGGATGTGCTCCTGTTGCGCTGGAACAGTTATTTTCTTACCGTCGCCGGTAACCTCCCAAATTTCCTTCTTCTGAGTCTTGAGTTTCTCAGGAGCTCGGGATTTTTGCAGAATGGACTGAGTGTCCACGTTGTACTCATTGATGGCCACTGTAGAAAGTGGTTGGCCAAATGACTGAGATAGATAGCTTGATAGACTAGAAATAGGCGCTGGTGATTCGGGTCCAGATTTTGCGGATGGTGGTGCAGAGGATTCCGAACCCTCTGACTTGACTCGCGCGAGTCCCCAAGGCTTCTTGCCAGGAGTTGGAGGGGATTTGGGATGAGTCTTGGAGAGACTTTCGGGTTTTGAGTCGTCAGTTTTAGACTGAGGCTGCTCCTTTGAAATTGCGGTCGGCGATTGTGGGCGACCATTGCCGGATTGGGCTTTGGTAAGCTCTGAAGCTTTGTCTGGGTCGATCTCGAGCATTGGAGATGCTTTCGCCAGCGAGGCCGTTTTTGGCGCGGTAGATTTAACGGACACCGGACTGCTAGGCTTTGGAGGATCTTTGCTAGTGACTGTTGTCTCGACATCAGGTGTGTGGGGCTTCGGCATCGGCATTGGCGCTGAAGATCTGTCCCTTACTGGGGATGATTTTGTGATACTTTGAATCATTTGCGGGCTCTTCTCAGACGCATCCAGTCGGATTTGCACGGAGGCGTCGGCATTGTCATCTTTAGGCGAAAGCGTAGCATCATTTACAACTCCAGACGTTGAGGGGGACGCATCCTTTGCAACATTCAGCGTCGTGGCCGTATCGTCACCAGCAGCGACTGTTGTGGTTGGCAAACGTCGCTTCGGACCTCTTGCCCGGGATTTGGTGGTGTGTGTCAAAGGAGCAGCAGGTATGGCTTTAAGTGTCGCTTTTTGCTCTTTCTGCGGGAGAGTTTGAGGCTGAGAGCCTGGGGTTGTAGCCTCCGCTGCTCCTGGCGGACCTCTGGCAAGTATACCTGCAAGTGCAGGGTTTAAACGATCAACCAGCCTTTTTCCAGGCGTCGAAGAGGACGGCCGAGTTGGCGTATCACCGAGAGACTGTAACGACGCGGTTTCAGGTTTCTTGGATGTTTCTCTGAGCGGTGTCACCTCTCCAGCGGATCTTAAAGAGGGAAGATCATTGTTCGACACTCCGCCCGACTTTGAAGACGTTATAGGTTCGATAGAAGGCTTTCCTCCGACGTCTGACCGCGCAGGTGTCTCGGTTGTATTTCGTTTGGGTGGTGGACTTTTTGGTTTCAAAGGATCGGGGAATTTACTTCGCGTAGTACCAGGTGGTGTGTTAGTTTCTGTCGCGCGTACCGTCGGCGGCACAGCTGGCTTTGGCTTTGGCTTGGGTACCGTAGGCCGAGGAGCATCCGTGTCCCCTGGTCCTCGAGTGGACATGTCACCTCGTTTTGCGATTGCTTCTGGAACCTCGGCCGGTGCGGCAGCAGCGACATTACCAGTGTTCACAATGGAGGTGCCCTCTCTCATCTCTTTCTTCTTCGCTAGGATGCTGTCTTTGAACTCGTCCTTCTTTTGATACGGGCGCGGGCCACCGGTCACGTTGAGAGCTGCCTTGCCTCGGGTTATGTTATCCTTCAATTCATCCGGGGCCACATAATTCTTTGTCTCGGTCTTTTTCAGTTTGCCGAAGACATTCTTGAATTCGGGCTCACTACTTTGGGCTCCTGTAGGTGGCGTTGCACGGGCGCGTAGCGAGCCCCGAAAATCTGTTGTATTCGGGGTAATTGGCTTGGATCCCGACAGTGGTCGGCCTCCAGTATTCTTAGAAGAGGCATCAGATTCACCCGTTGATGTAGACTCCCCTACAGTGTCTTTTGAACCTGTCGATTCAAGCCGAGCTTGTTTGGCTTTATTGATCTCAGCCATCCAACTAGGCTGTGAAGGGGCTGGTGCTTTAGGTTTCGGGGGTTCGGACTTATTGATTGCTGCTTCTAACCAGCTTGACTTGGATGGACTCCATCGTTTGGCATCTTGACTTTGACCGGAATCCACAGAAGATTTTGGGATAGTATCGTGTGGAGAGGCTGTACCCGATCCCATAGACTGACTCGGAGAAGCTTGAGGGTTGTTTTCCTTTGTAGAGACGGTTGTTTCAGGCTGCAGCTGCGCAACAGAGCCAGCGGCTTCTCGACTGGTATCTTCCGTTGCGGTACTGGTAATTGGAGAGGCAACCGATCCACGTTTCGAGCCAGCGACCTGGCCGCTCCATCTCTTATTAACACTATCAGAGCGCTTCATCATAGCGCTCTGTACGAAGCCACCGAGACCTTTGGTTGGCGAGCTAGGGCGGTCTAACCGCTCGGGTGAAGTTCGACCTGAGGTGGGTGATGTCACTGGGCTCCTAGAAGTTGGACTCGGCGGCCGTGCCAGCGAGGCAGGCGATTTAGGGGGTTCGAATCGCTGGGACGATAACACTGGCATAGGAGACGCTGTCACGCTAGGCCGTTCAGAAGCTGAGCCCGTATCACGATCTGGAGAAGGTGTCCGTGAGCCGGAGGCACGTCGCACTATCCCGGCGGTTGCAACGCCCGTCGGCGACGAGCCACCTAAGCCATGCAGCCGTACATTTCCTGACCCGAATGCACGACTTTCCTCTGTCTTTCGATAGGCTGCCGACTGCTTGCCTCGGTCCTCCGTTTGCCGAAACCACGATGGGTCTTTGCCTTGGAGCATCGCCGCGGCTTGGTCACGAGACGAGTCTTGGCTACTAGACATGGCCGCCTCCGGTGGTGTCTGTGATGATCGCTCCCCATCCTTCGTCTGGTCCATTGGCGCAAGTCGAGTACGTACAGTAGGGGAACTACGCGTATCTGGGCGCTGCTGCCATGAGAGGGTGCCGGAACGTTGGATACCCGAATTGCTCGAAGGAGGATCTGGCTTGGTGGGTTTGCCAATTGTTGCATCTCTCAGCGCCTGATTTACACGGCTTGGCGACTGTTCCGGGCCTGCGTTGTCCATGTTGCTTTCTCGCTTCGAGCGTGTTGTGGGAGAATCAGCTTGCTGAGCTGCACCGAGCGAGGAGTTAAGTGGGGAGTCTTTAGTGGGGGATATAGACCGTGCTCGTTCTAGAAAATCAAAATTTAGCATTCTTCGATCTTAACTAGGCCGTTACGCCAGGGGAACCATACCGGCGCGCCGAGCCTGGCGTTCTTTTCGACCTTGGAGGATCTCCTCCTCCAGTTTCCGCGCGCGCTCCTCGTCTTCCTTGGCCTGAGAGTCACCCAGCTCGCGGATACGCTCCAGAAAGTCTGCGACATCCTCTGAGCCATCGTCATTGGTTTGGCTCGCCATCTTTCCAGTGTCTACCGATCGGTGGCAGATGCAGAAGCTCGGTGGGGCCGTCCAGCCCGCATCATTCCCCGGGAGGTTGTATACCGCGTCGCAAGCCTGCACGCTGTCGCTAATCCGATCAGTTGCGGCGGATAGCTACTGGCACCAGCTCTTGCAGTGTTCAACGTGGCCTCATTGACCTTGCGGCAAGTCTGATCAAGCACATGTGTTGGTCTAAGTACTTAGTACGGAAACCTCGAAGCCCCGACGGTACCTTCTAATCGCATAAGCCTCCGCATGTTTACTAGCCTACCCGACCCTCTGCTGCACCCGCTCTCTCTCTCTCTCTCTCTCTCTCTCTTCTTTCTCTTGGCGGGTCCTCCCAGCTCGCTCGGGCCGCGCCTGCCTCTGCCCGCCCGTCTGTGTGCGTGTTTCTCGGGGAAGGTTCGGGCGGAGCTCCGACACTGCTTTTCCTATCTCGCCACTAACCTCCAGTGAGACCTCGATCGCGATCAGTAAAGGAACAGCCGCTGCCTCGCATCATCCACCAACCATTGGAGACCCTCGCGCAGGTTGGCTCCCGTCATGGCACTACAGGGGAACACCACCCATCGGTGGGTCTGAAGTCGCTCCAGTCCGAGTGCCTGCCCAGGAGAATCGCGTTAACGGATGGCCCACTAGAGGGAGGAATAGAGCTGACCTCACGCGTCTCCTCTTCGGACAGCCCGCCTGGGATGTCCGTCTTGTTCAGCAAGACGAGCAGTGTGGCTCCCATGAGTCGCTGTGGATGAAAGTCAGTCACTGAGATTCCCACCTCCACGGAGCAGTGGCACCTCTTCCAGCAGCAAGCTGGCTAGCTCGTCGCGACAATCTTCGACTCTGATGCGATCGCTGGCATCCACAACCCACACCAGAGCATCGGTTTTTTCAAAGTAGTTCCGCCAATAAGAGCGCAATGTCTTTTGCCCACCCACATCCCCTGTAATGATTAGGTGTGCTGAAAGTCCGTTGTTGCACGTCACGCACAAATATTGAGTTTGTATCTTCGGGTGTCAGCAAATCATCTGAGAAATGCCCGTGCCCGTGTCCATACCCTTCGAAATCGATCGTCTTGATAATGAATCCCAAGGTAGGACTGACCGTGTTTACATCCTCACCCAGTAGTTTCTTGACTATGGTGGTTTTGCCTGCATTGTCGAGGCCGCTAATTAGTTGTAAGCTGGAAGATTCAATTTAATGGCATCACTGACAGCATGAGGATCCTCATCTCCTTGTCCTTTAAGCGCGCCTTGCGTAACACTGACAGCATCGTGTTCTTACTACCACGAACACTCCACGCTACAGGGCGAATGCAGACCGAGACCGTGCGAGTGAGATCCTGTGGCGTTGAGGATCGTCCATTGATGGTGTCAGGCGTGACAGCCTTGGCGGCCTAATAAATATGGGAGGATGACATAAATTCATACATGGAGCAGTTTACTACTTACCTAGGTGGGTTTCGCCGGAAGCCTGTATAATATGTAGGGGCGGGTAAGGTTATCCTCGAGGGCAGAGGATCATAGACGTCAGCCGAACCCGTTTTCAACGTCAAATGTAAAGTTGATCGACAGCTAAAGCGAACAGGATGTCTACCATGATTCGACTTCGAAGCGATCAGCCAAGAAGGTCATCGTGGAGCGGAGTAACTACTAGTAATCGTGCGCGAATAATCAGATTGCTCGACCACTCTCGGTGTGTGGGGCTACAAATGGCCAAATTCACCATCGTGGTACAGGGCTCCAGGACTCTACTTACAGCTGGTAGGAAACTACCATAGCGTAAAGACCTGGAGTGGGCCGATTGTCTGCTGTAGCCACTAAGGACTGGCGGATCTACGTCCGAAGGACTAGAAGAGTAGCTGAGGTCGGAGCATTTGCGGGTGAGTGGGTAACTGAATTGGCCGCAATCAAGCGCATTGCGAGAAAAAGCTGCTTGAGCCATTAGTTGAAATAATGCTATTGTCATCCGAGCCCCTATGTGAGCAAACTACCTCAAGGGTTGAATATTTCTTTGTTCAAGTTGCCCCCCCCCCAATACTTTCTTCTTACAACTTTTCCTTTTGTACTGCAGCTACGAGTCAACTCAGAACCGAATCGGGGCGCTGAATCTTCATTTCCGTATCAGACATCCTCGAAGTGGTCAAAGACCTTCCCAGTCTGGATAACAGATCAAAGGTTCCAGACAATCGTTGAACCTAAAGTCGCTCGTTCGAAGCCACCTCTATACCCAATATCTGCTTCATCCAGCGTCTGGTTGTCACATTTACCCTTTCGAACCTGTCACACTCACACACAACCTAGGGAGCTCATCATGATGGCTGTGGGTTTGGATAAAGGAGTAGTCACGTCACAAGTTCCTTCACCGAGCCTTGCAGAGATCCCGAGAGAGAGTATGAAGATCTTTGAGAGAGGTGATATTGCATCTATTGCGCAAGGGCTAGGGGCAAAGTATGGCAAGAACGTCTTGAAACAGAATAAGACAGGTAGTTTACTGACCATCACATCTGGATATTTGAGAGGCTTACAACGCGGAACAGGGCCCTCTCGTAGTTTTACGCCCTTAAGTTGTGAGGAACAGCCAATCTTGGACTCGTCTAATGTGACATTCAAAGGTGAGCTCTCTGAACACCGCTGGGAACCTTAACTAACGAACAAAAGAAAAAGATACAGCTGAGACATCTTTCCTTTCGGAGGGAGTTACAACGAAAGGCTTGGATAGCTCGGTCGTGCGGGATCCCTCGCCGTCTGGCACGTCAGTATCATCTATTGAGGGAGAAAAGGAGACCAGCCGGCAGCTTTCTCCATCAAATGATGTTATATCAAGTCAAGACCCCGAATGCAAATCTACGGTTGTGGTGCGCAACGGCGACCGGGGAGTCGACTTCCATTTCGCCCCCGATTCACCTTCCCTTAAGGATCTAAGTACCATCGAGGAAGCTGAGATCGGCTCACGTTCGGGAGGTTTTCGTTGCGAGGCGAAAGAGGTAAAACCGGTCCATGCGCAACGTTCAGCAGAGAAGAATTCGTGGACTTCCGTACTCGATTCTCAACCTGCGTGTGAGAAGCTACAAGTGGGCAAGAAGCAGGATGTTGCTCAGGGAAGATTGTACTGGGAGCTGCCGGTCAGTGCCAAAACCTTAACAGGCAATGTCAATGCAGATCATAGGAACCTCTTGCAAACTGGCTCTTCAAAGCATGAGGAACACCCTAGGGTAAATGGGAACGATATGGCAAATACAGAGGCACCACAAAGGCTCGAATGGAACGGCAAATTCAATCGGGCTTACAAAGTCTACCAAAAAAAGCCGATAACGGCCGACACGACCATTCTCGGACCGCCAAAAAACTCTCGACGCCCTTCTGTTCACACAAACGGTGCTATCCCTGAACCGAGAGGCACTATAGCCATCAAGCCAGGAAAGATGGTGAGCGGGTCGCCTGCGGCTGGCAGAACAGCTCAAGAAACGGAGAACTTGCTAACACAGTGTGGGTTGCGCCGATACCCCGAATCAATGCAAGCTTCTGATGGCGGAAGCTGTGAACAGTGCGCGAATGTCTCTGACGCGATTGAAACCAGTGGTAGGGACTCAATAGTCAACCCTCTCAAAGACATCAAGAAATGGAGCAAAGCCTATTTTCAAAAGCATGACCCGATGATTGCTGAAGAGATGGCTGCTTTCGAGGCATTGGGAGATTCTCAAAAGGGCTCTTCTGATTCCGGGAGAGACACTCGATCACTAGATGAAGATCGTGACATTCTTGTGCCTGTTGAGCATCCCAACCCTAGTAAGCTTGCAGAATGGCTTGAATTCACTGGCCAACGAGGGTATGGCAGAAATTATGAAAACAGGCGAAATCTGAGGATTCGTGCTCAACTGTCCGAATGGGACAAGGACATAAAGCTGCCAGGCCAGGGACATTTCGAGAGCATTTGTTGGTCGCTTGGACGCAGCGCGGCCACGTATATCGACCGTTGGATTGAGTTCAACGTGGATATCAAAACTCGTTATTCGATGGACATGAAGTCGCAAAGTTTTCTCTCGGGAGAGTCTCGTCCATCTGGGTTGCCTCATAACCGACTTGTTCACCCCCCAGAGATCTTGTTTGATAAGCTGGACCCAGATTTCTCTGCGATAGATTGGGAGACTAATAAGACTCATGCAACAAATGATGACAATCAGCTCTCTCCGTTCCAGCGAATGCAGTCATCCGAGCTATGCAGGAATATTACTCTAGCTCCCTATATGGACAAGGTTGCGGAGGCGGAGGCGGTACGAAAAGAAGCTTTGAAGAAGGTTAATGATCGAGAGAACAGAGCCCAGGTAGATCGAGATGATAACCCTTGGGTGCCCCGTGCGAACTTCTACGTTCGACCAGCACGGCTGGCTGATGTCCCTCAACTCGCCAAAGTGTACAATGAATGGATAACCAACTCTGTGTTCGCCAAGAACGAAGTACGCGTTGCAGAGAAGGATCTAGTCGAGAACATCGAGAACAGGAAGCAAAATGGCTTACCGTTTCTTGTGGCAGCAACGAAGTCGTCTCGTTGGAGCAATGAGACCCAGCAAATGGGTGGTCGGCTTAACGGAACAAACCGCCGCCGCAATCGTCACAGTCATGCCCTCGGCATTCGAACAGACCGAGAAGAAAAGATTATTGGTTTGGTCTTTGCGGATCCGTATAAAGATCCATACAATATCTTTCGCGGTGTTGCGGAGTTGAAAGTTTTTGTTTGCTCGACCTGCGTCCGGCTAGGAGTGGGTCAGACCTTGTTGGATCGCATTATGGCTTTTATGGATCCAATGTATGAGTCGAAGCGCGGAACTAGCTTCGAGTTCAGTGAACGAGAGGATGGTGTCGCTTACAAACTTGGTCCGGCGATCAAAATTCGCAAGGTGATTATCGATGTGCTTTACTCCAATGATCAAGCGCAAGATTTCACGTGGAAGAAGAACATGTTGGAGACCAAATTTGGATTTCACCAAGCGGGTTTCTTCCTCAATTTTGGCAATCGTGATGGAAAACCCATAAACATGGCTACGTTTGTTCGCGAGTCATTCAATACCCCGGGCAACAAATCCATGATGTACCCAGGTCAGTTGAAGGAGATCGAGGGCATATTCTCGCCCACAGCGATAAATTGTGACGACGAATATGGAAACTGATTTGCAGGAGATGATGAGGCGGCCTCCGTTCGAGGCAGGGGACTTTCTGGAGCTCGGTGGGTGGAACAAGCGGTTCGGAACACCATGTGTTAGATTTCTATGATTATGCGGCCGCCCGAGTGCGGGGAGGGGCCTTCAGACTGTCTAAGGGCTATGGAGAATACATAGGGAATCAATGCTTCATTAAGTGACATGCTGCTGAATCTTCCGAGAGATCACTACTCGAGTTAGTAAGGGGGATGGACAGTGGTATCGAACTTGTGACTGTTCCTAGGCGGCCCGATCGTCGCCGAAGCGTCTTCTAAAATTTTTCGCCGAGGTACTTTTGCCTTCAGTCCGAAAAGCGGCATGCGGCAGTACGGAACTTTCCCGCAACCGCGAACAATGTTGCTGTAGATCGGAGCTTCGCATCAATTGTTACGAAGTCCAGGCACAGGCTTTGTTGGCCGATATTTCAGACATGTCTTGGACTCGTGCAGCTAATCGTGGTGCCTTGAGATCTCTTCCACGCGCCCTGACCTCTACCCCGCGTGGACTCTTCCCCGCTGTGAGTCGCTTGACGCCGAGACAGTTGACGAGCAACCGTACACGGGCAGCGGCGTCATTCTCGACAATGACTGCGCTCCAGAATGCAGCGGCAGCGCCTTCCTCAGAGCCTGAGTTTGACCCCGAGATCAGCAACATTGCAAGCTATGTGCGCAACTACAAGATCGATTCGGACCTAGCGGTAGGTTGCATTAGCTTTTGTTATTCTGCCATTGAGGGCTAACAAGCCATCAGTTCGACACTGCGCGATACATTCTTCTCGACACTATCGGTTGTGGTCTCGAGGCGCTTCGCTTCCCCCAGTGCGTGAAACTTCTTGGTCCCACCGTTGAAGGCACTGTGGTGCCGCATGGCGCTCGTGTACCTGGTACACCATACGTTCTCGATCCGATCAATGGAGCGTTCAATATCGGCGCTATGATTCGATGGCTCGATTACAATGACTGCTGGCTCGCAGCTGAGTGGGGACATCCTTCCGATAATCTTGGAGGCATTCTCGCTGTTGCGGATTGGATGACGAGGACCAATCGTGCAGGAGGCAAGATCGGCAACGGACGGGTCTTTAAAGTCAAGGACGTTCTCGAAGGCATGATCAAGGCTCATGAGATTCAAGGCTGCCTTGCTCTTGAAAACTCCTTTAACAAGGTGGGCCTCGATCATGTGGTTCTCGTCAAAGTTGCTACAACTGCCGTCGTTGCAAATATGCTTGGCCTTTCTGAGCGGCAGGTCGCTGATGCTGTGTCTCAAGCTTGGGTAGACGGTCAAAGCTTGCGCACCTACCGCCACTCTCCGAACACCATGTCACGCAAGTCATGGGCGGCGGGTGACGCATGCCAGCGTGCGGTCAACCTTGCTCTTAAGGTCCAGCGAGGAGAGCAAGGCGTGCCTACTGTACTTTCTGCGCCGGTTTGGGGTTTCTACGACGTTTTGTTCAAAGGGAACAAGTTCGAGTTCCAGCGGCCGTATGGCAGCTACGTGATGGAGAATGTGCTATTCAAAGTTTCCTATCCAGGTATGTCGCGGTATTGAACGGGGTAGCCGTGCTAATCATAGCAGCCGAGTTCCATTCGCAGACCTCTATTGAGGCCGCGAAGCGGATCTACGAACGGCTCGAAGCCGATGGCAAGTCTGCGAAGGACATCAAGGAGATCGTCTGCCGGACGCACGAAGCATGCATTCGAATCATCGATAAGCAGTTTAAGCCTATGGACAACTTCGCAGATCGTGACCATTGCATTCAGGTAAGTGTTTCATCGATTCAACTGGGGAATCGCCTAATCCTTGGTAGTACATGACCGCGGTGATGCTGGTCTTTAACCGCCTAGAGACCATGGATTATGTCGACGGGGGCGAGGCCGCGACCTCGGATGTGGTTGAGGATTTGCGCAAGCGCATCAAATGTGTCGAAGATCCGCAGTTCACTGCTGATTACCATAATCCCGACATGCGTACTATTCCCAACGCATTAACGGTGACACTCAACGATGGTACCGTGATGGAAGAAGTTGAGGTCGCAGCACCGCTTGGTCACCGTACTCGCCGCGAAGAGGCGAAACCCGTTATCCTGGAGAAGTTCCGGCGGCATCTCGGGCCGCACTACGACGCTAAGAAAGTGGACTCCTTACTTGAATTGCATCAAGATCCTAAGCGCCTGGAAGACATGGCGGTCGATGAGTATGTAGATCTCTATGTGAAGC
This sequence comes from Erythroxylum anguifugum, assembly GCA_027478595.1. Lineage (NCBI taxonomy): Eukaryota > Viridiplantae > Streptophyta > Magnoliopsida > Malpighiales > Erythroxylaceae > Erythroxylum > Erythroxylum anguifugum. The sequence continues at coordinate 31,953 of JANIPN010179944.1, forward strand.
CGAAGATGGATTGGAAATAGGTAGTGTAGCTATGCAGAGAGAGATAGACTTCGAGCCTATTGGTATAATTTGCGTCCGGCATTCTTGATAATAGCTAGCTTTATCACAGAGCATAGGCTGATGTTGGCCACTTCTGTGCGCTGCTTGTTTATAGTCGACTGTCTCGACCATTAAACACAGCACGCCATCGTTGAGACCCGGCTTCCCACTCAGGATCTTCGCGAACTACTACGGTCGTGCCGTCCTCTGAGACAACGCGCATCTCCTCTATGCGCTTCGTACCCCATTCGATTGCCCGGTCGCCATTCAGGAACTTCGCGAACGGCTCCACCAACTTTCGCACCGTCTGCTTCTCTTCTTTCGACAACCCATCACCCCATTCGTTACCGAACCACCATATACTCATATCTGTGCCGTGCGAAACACCCATATCGCGTGGAGTTGTGGCATCCACGCATCTCGGTCGCCATCGGATATGATAGCGGAAGATGTGATCCGCTGGAAGAACCGGATGTAGGCATGCAAGCATACCGCGCTGCGATACGTGCACTTGCATGTCGGCATATATGCGCCCGAAGAAGTCTTGCCAACTTGCGTACCCGTGTGGCAAACCCTGCTTATCGTTGCAATACAGGGATGCCATCCGGGCTGCCATCGCTTCAGGATATTCAATGGCGAGCCGACGTACCAGTCCTGAGTACGAACTCGGTGGGCTATTCAAGCGGTATGAATTTACCTCATCGCGGACTTCGCCGCATAATAGTGCAACGTCTCGATCTCGCAAACGGCGCGCGAGCTCGCCGGATCTCAGATCATTGAAAAGGCTCGGACTAACAAACGGACTTGGTTCAGTAGCATCGGCTGCCACCCGAAAAGAATTCTCTGGCATTGTCTCAACCGCCTTGATCAAGTCAGCCGAGGAAACGTCACGAAGTCGAGCCAGTTGCTTTGTGGGATCCATGTCGGCTGGAATTTTCAAAGCTGCGAGAAGCATAGCAACATGGCTACGGAACTCTACTTCTGGTTTCGGTAATACGCCACAGCCATTGGACCACATCACTGCCTGTTTGATCAAGCGGCGGTGTTTCGGAGCCCTTAAAACATCGAAAGCTAGCTGGTGAAAGGTTGAGTAGGCGCCAGCGCTTAGACCACCAACGGTGATGTTCGCGGGGTCGCCGCCATATCCAGCAATGTGATCAAAGGTCCACTCAAGGGCAATTCGCTGGTCCCAAAAACCTACATTCGTGACTATTTCTGGATCAGCCTTCCGAAAGGCCGCACTGGCCAAGAATCCGAAGGCATTCAAGCGATATGTCGGTGTTACAATCACAGCACGAAGTGATGTCTCAGAGAGGAGCGATATGGGCTTCTCCGCGTTCGGCGTTCCCCATTGCAGGAAGCCTCCATCTAAGTAAGTCAGTCAGCTTTTCTCATCAAAGATAGACGAATCCGACGCGTCGAAATACTGACGAATATAGAAGAACACGGGCCAGCCTTGTGCCGGAGGGTCCTCCGCCGGGATCCATACGTTGACTTGCAGGCAATCTTCCTTGACTGCTCCCTTCACCGGACGTCCAGGCTGTGGGCAGACAGCGGCGGTTCCAGTGCAATTGGTTGGATGCTCACGCGTGCCGTATCGCACTCCCGAGACAGGCAACGGTCGAGCACGGCGCCATCGCTGGCTGGAATGAAGCGGTCGGGCATAGGGGATGCCGCCGGCGAAGTAGCAACGCACCTCTTGCGTCGTGGAATCGAGGTAAGCGGTCCGTTTCTGGAACCCCCGGCCAGACACCTCGTGGACTACCGTCTTCTTCGTATAAGGCATGATTTCATGAGCGCTTCTCGCTTACAGGCTCGCGCGCGGCTCGAGGATGGATCGAGGTCGAGAACGGTCGGAGAGTGGCCACACGCTTCTCCGGGACTCGCGACTGCCGACAGGTGCGCGACGGTGCTCTCGCTGGCTGTGATTCCCCCGATAAGAGACCAGAGCTCCAGTTTCCGAATCCGACAGCATCCCACCTCACGTCACGCTTCGACCCCGTGGCGTTCGCTCAAAGAAGCATTCCTATCCCTGACGCTTGGAATCCCCCCTGTTCACAAGTTTGGTCTAAAGCAGCAGCAACTTTTGCATCCCCCCAGCCGTGCACACCCTTGCGGCCTTTCCAGCGCCCTATTCTTCTCACCCCATCTGGGCGAACCATCGCGCGGACCATCCATCCAACACACACACACCCTCCTTCGACGCCGCCCCTAACCCCCGATGGGTGAACGGAGGGAGCCGACCAAGAACATCCACACTCCCCAGTGGTCTGCGACACCACCACCAACACCCCTCTCTGGTCTGGCCTTGGATTCTACGTGCCGGGCATGACTCGATCGGAAGGACACGCTCGACACGCGCCACGACCCAAAGCTGAAAAGAGAGTGACGCCCGATTAAAGCGCGCGGAAGCCGAAGCGGTACGCCGGCCGGCGCTTAACGGTTACGTCCTCGACCACTTCTCGCCGATCTCCTGGATAGCGCCTGAGCCTCATCCTCCGTGGGAAATCGATGGAAACCCTCTACTGTCATGTCCGTCTGCATGGCTACGATGCGGGGGGCCCCTGACGAACTAGGCTACCGGTCAGGCTCGTGACGATGCACAATGCCACCCGAAGACATCGAGGGCCGGGGGTGCTGCTCTAGTAGGGACGCCGCGGGGATAGCACTTGCAGATGTCCCAGTCGCTCGGTAACGAGGGCCCCAATAACAGACAACGAGACACTCACCCAACAACGCCTTCGTTGCGAACATAGGGGATCAGCCGCAGTTATCCCGCGGCTGGAACCCCTCGACGTCCATGCGTCGGATGGGCCCGCTCTTGTTCTTCGCGACAAAAGGGTAGAGGGAGACTGAGACCTATCGGCCGAGTCCTGGCTGGGTATGTGCTGTCGTCAAGGGTGGGAGGCCTTCCCTTGTTGCGGTAGGCGCCGGAGGGGCTGATGGCCCTGGAGCTCTCCTTCCACACCAGACACACCCTTATGGGATGGCTCCGAGTCGTCTCACGCACCACGAGGCGTGGTCTTGGACACCCTACCCCTCTTCTAAGCCGTCAGTCAGGTTGGCGCGGCTTCCATGCCCAAATGTTCGATGATGGAATTGTGGTTATCAATATCCTCGCAGAGTTACTGCAAAAAAACGCAGCGGAATTGTTCAATCGCCGATCTATAAAGCTGAAGTGCTGCGCGAAGGCCTCGAGGGCTCATTATTACGGTGAACTTTTCAACAAAGTTGTGAGGGACTGGATTGCCTGGACGCCTTCGAGTGCGAAACAAGTGGTTTCCACCTATCCACCAACTAGCGTGGCCCAGGGCTTGCGCAGATCGACCCCGACACCGTGGCCTGGATGGAAGGGAGTGCCGATTCCCCACGCCTCGAGTGAACAGTTGCTTTCAATGACCACACATCTCGGAGGGTGTGTCATGCCTACTTGCTCTGACAACGTCAGAAGACGCATGTTTGATTGCGAATGATCCTTCTCGTTGGAGTGTCGACGATGAGAGAATTCGGTCCAGATGGCCTCTAATCATATGCCGCTTCGCGACGGTCCAGGTCGCGGGACAATGCACAACCATGGAGAGGATGAATGGCATGCGGGAAATGCTTACGACTTCATGAACAACCAATATACACAACCCATCCCAAGTCCTAGTGGAGGGACCTTTGCACCATTCACGCCATATCCACCATTTTACGATAGTGTTTCCGGGCCATATAGCGAGCACTCGGCTCCTGCCTACGATTTCCCCTTTACTCCCTCGAATACTGGCGTTGACGAGCCCTTCTATCCTGACCCGTCACAATCGCCTCTCCCAAATGAATACTTTCCTTCGCAACCTCGCCCGCCTCAACCACTAGGGACGAATACCCAACGTAACCTCCAGCCACGACCATTGTCGCATCAAGCATCGCCCTCATATCACACTGACCTAAACACTGAGCCGGTAAGGCCACTTCAGGAAAACTCAGGAGCTCCTCTACCAACGCCTACATCGAGCACAGGGAAAAGGGGCCGGGGAGGGCCACTCGAAGAACAAACACGGCATGAAGCAGCTAGGAATCGTGCCGATGGCTCCTGCCTATTCCATGTGACAAGAAAGACAAAGGTACGTTACTTGAGAGATCCACTGATTGCTTCTAACCCCGTTCAGTGTCCTAGACCCGAGACTCCTGAATCTTCCACAGTCTGTGGCGAGTGCAAGGCGACGAATCGGATATGTTATCGACTGAGTCAGAAAATTAAAGAGGCTTTGTTCATAGCGCGTCCATTACTTAGCGACAGTAAGTCAGGGGAGTCTTGGAATTGTCCTAAACCTAACGCTATAGGTGAAACGCGACAGCGTCTACTCACGCTGACCAGAACAATGGCTTTGACAACACAACGTCGCTTTAGCATCGAAGTGAATAAGACACTGTCCTTTCAGGTAGACCAATTGCCACTAGCTACTCGCGAGTCGAGTGTGGTCGATTTAGAAGCATTGGTCTTGGAAGGTATTGGCGATAAGCCTTTCCAAGAGCTCTTGGAAAGCATGGCATTCCAAGCCCCAATCACCGAGAAACTGAAAAGATTGGAAACGGACGGCTGTGACCACTCCGCCGAGAAGAATCCTCCTCGCATCTGTCCGATAAAGGTACTTTGACCTGGTGGAATGAATGTAGCCGGCCGCTAAGATATGCCACAGGAACTTCTCGACTCAGTTCGGAAATGTGTGTTGATCTATCGTCTACTTATAAGTCTGCCAGTTGCACAGTTACGTGCTCCAAGTTCTGACCTGCATGCCGCGAAATGCTTCATCATCTCATTGGCTTGTATTGGAATTTCTAAATTGCGAGACTCCATTAAACACTCCACAGAGCAACTATTCAAAGTGTTTACACAACACAGGAAGGTTTACGCTGATCCCAGCTATGAGAGAGTCGTCACAGCTCTGGTCGCATTATGCGCCCTCGTTCGAGCCATCGCTAAGAGCCAGAACGCCAAGGATAGCAATAATGTTCTGGTAAGTCTATCGTAACTCACTAGCTCGATCCATGTCTAAAGGTTTCTTAGGTCGATGCCATTTCGGGCTTGCTTCCGGACGCCCAGCTCTTTGCACAACAGTTGGAACTGCTAGGGCAAGGCTTTTGCGCGATTACTGATCCTGTTCCTCCTACGGATGGATTTTACCAGAACATTGAAAAAGCGTTGATACTAGACCCGGTTCCGCGGTTACTCATAATGCTCGATGGATCCGCATCCGAAAGCTCTTTACGCGAAGAAGGAGCAATGCCAACAGAGTTGATGCAATCGATCTCCCCCTGGAGTATGGCGATAGATGGGCACTCTCGAAATCGCGGCTTGCCTGCGCAACCAGTGCTGCCCCTGTTCGCCTCAAATCGACTTTCGCCAGATGCGCGCCGGGTCCATCATGGTTCTGGGCGAAATTCACCGTCTGCATCCGATTCCGACAATGGCGCAACTTGGGATCTCCTTTCAGATAAGCGATCAAAGTCGCCCGCTGCGGCTGGCCCGTCAAGTGAAACCCCTCGATCCGTACGTCCTTACAAGCGGGGACGCTCGGATAGCCTGAGAACCAGTGCGGCACATTCAGGACACAAGAAAGCTAAATCCCCATAATGAGCAGAATGAATGATTTTGGCTAGAATGATTCGGGCGGGGACTTTGGGCGCTGGCATTTTTCCGGATTGATCTTGGATTCGCTCTCAATCATCTAGGTGCAACGGAGTTTGATAGCTCGAGAATCACGTCGGTGATACTCTAATGATGAACTGATAAGTTTTCGACGTGCGCTGCGAGAGAAGGTAAATGGAGTGGATCTATCGAGACGTCTCATTTTAATTTGTAACGGTTCAAGGCATCCTGTTTACAAAAAATCCTTCATGCTGATCCTTCTCCGCACGATTCGCGCCCCATGCGGCTCCAGATGCCGATAGTAGTTCTGCACCATGTCTTCCTCGACCCCGAAGCCCCGGCGCCGATACCACTCGAGGGCATCCTCATTCGCCTCCCAGACGTGAGCGAAGACAGTTTGGGCCCCGTGTTCGGCAGCGGCTGTTTGGACGACCTCGCGCAGGAGCGTCGATGCCAGACCCAGGCTGCGGTACGGCGCGAGGACGCCGATCATCTGAACGTAGAGCTCGTGCACGCCGGTGGGCATCGGGTCCGCGCCCTCGCTCATGATCGGCTGCACGCGCGAGCAGATGGCGCCGACCACGAGCCCGCGTGTCATTTCCGAACTGCACGCGGCGGGCGGCGCGCCTGCCGGCTTCCACACCAGCACTCGGGCGATTACATTCCCGTGCGGGTTCGTCACGATCTCGTTGAAGGTCTTGTCCGGGTACCGCACCGGCAGCAGCGTCTTGATCAGCCGCCGGAAGGCGAGCAGATTAGCTTGTGTGAGGGGCTCCACGGACGCGGCTGGAGGCAGAGATGGTGCCGCTCCGAATCGTGCCGTTGCTGCTTCTCGTTTCTTTGACTGCTCATCCAGTGCCACGTGCTCTTCGCCTAGCGAACGGTCGACCTTGGGAGGGGAGAGTGTGTTTGCATCCTCGGCCGGTCGCGTCGAAGTTGGAGCAGAGACGGCCGACCACAGACTGCTGAGCGTTGTCTGCTGCAGAGGCATTTGATCATATCGTAATATCATGACTCTTTGAATAGACGAGGGAAGATGCGTCCGTCGACCTCTCACTCACTCCCTCTTTCACGCACCACTCACCCGGAGCCGTTGATTCGAGCGACGCGTTCCCGGCGGGGGGGTGGAGGGGCCTGAGGGACGGGAGTCGCGTAAATTGACGGCTGACCTCAGCAGAAGGGCAAAGCTGCACTGCAATGCTGCAGTTGCCGAATCGGGCCAGTCGCCGCTTTCCGCATCCGCAATTTGTAAAAGGCATCGCGAAAGTTCGCTTGATTCCAGCACCTGAGCTGTGAGGGCGGATGAGAATTGTCGCCTGTGTGTTTCTGGGAGCTCTGAACTCAGTATCGCTGTGTGGCTCTTGCTGCTTGAGCACCGAAGTACTCCGAGGTCCCGCTGCACTGGTAGCGAAGTGCTGACACGATTGCTTTACTCGCTCGTTTTCGCTCTCCCTGCCCTTCCCCTCCCTACCACATCGAGGCCACAATAGCAATGTTTGTGGCTGGGTAGCCCTCTATACCAACTCACTAGGCTTGCTACCAATTACAATTATAATTCAGGTACGTCTCAGGCACAATAGAAAGCAAGCACCAAACTAACGACAATAGCTGCTTCATGCAACAAGCTATATAAACCGCCATCCGCCACATCGCTCCCACATTTCCTCCTCCGAACATTTGCATCCTGATAATACCCTAAATAGACACTGTCTGGTGTTATCTTCTTTTACACTTGTCCCGTCATGGCGAGCAGCCCGGAGCTCTCGTTTGACCCGGCAAGCATGTCGAATGCTGTGAGTTTCTCAAAGCTGGTCTTTGATTCTGTTAAGCGTAGGCGCCGGTTCGTCGATGAGAAAGAGAAGAGAGCACAGAACTTGGTACGATGTAAAGAGGTAGCAATGCCTCGAGAAGAGACGGACTCGGCTCTCCCCCTCCTGCCACCCCTTCTGTATGAGGAGCCTCGCTAATGAATTGATATAGGTCTTTGCTGTGCTAGATGACTGCCTCGAGAATATCATCTCCGATGCAGTCCTTAAGGTGCACCGTGAAGAGAAGATGCTTCGCATGCAGTCGGCTGCGATCCAGGCCCAGCAGGCGAAAGATGATGCCCGCTCAGATGCATCTCCTGGCGGCGCACCGACAACGATGACCACGCCAGGTGCAACTATCGATGAAGATGATCGCATCTTCTTGCACTCCAACCCATTCCGCTCCACACCTGAAGTCCTGTGCCCAACCTGCCGCCGTCCAAGATTGCTTTATCCTACTATGGGCAAGGGATCCCGTCCACCGGACCCAACAAAGACATACTGCGCGAAACAGCCATACATTGACAAGGATGGATGCGACATTTACGGCAAGAGCTTGACACAAGAGAAGCCTAGCAAGAAGAAGGTTACAGACAAGAAGAAACCTGGTTCGCGATCTGGGTCAGAGTCGCCAACCGAGTCCCCTGCCAGCAAGCCTGCAACCGCAAATACTCCCTCTGGCAAATGTCCCTTCTGTCCGCGATACATGGCATTCACACGCATTGCGCAGCATATGGATCGCTGCTTGAAGGCCAGTGCACGCCAGACAGGCAAGAATGCCACCGTCTCGAAGTTGGCTGCCACTCCGCAGGATACTAGTCGGGCATCAACCCCTAAACCGAGTGCGGCGGCTTCAAATGCCAACAACACGGACAAGGACAAAGACAAAGATAAGAACAAGAAGCGTAAGCTGGCGAACAATGCTAGCGACGAAGATGAAGAGGTCACTCCTGTCAAGAAGAAGAAGGTCAAGAAGGAAAAGAAGGAGAGCACTCCGGTTCCAGAGAGCAAGGGAAAGAAGGAGAGCAAGGTGGGGACGCCACGACCCAAATGAAATAACTGTTCATGTGTACTATGCATTCCTCGATCTGAGAATGCACCGGTGGATGTTGTCATAGGAGCCAAGCGTATCATATGGGAGGGCATGGCATGGCCAAAGCATGGCAAAGGCGTTTTCTCTGCGTGTGTACGGGTGGCGAAGCTTGCGGTTACTGGGTTCGTCTGTACTGTACACTAATATGAGAGGTCGTTGATCGACCGACCAAATGACATGAGTGTTTGCATATTTGAACGGTTGTGCTTTATTCGCGCTGAGCTAACCTAAGCTAACCTTCGCCATGCTCACCGAGCAAACCATCACTATGAATTATTAACCCCGTCTATCTGCAAGTGGCTCAACGCTTGTCGCGGAGCAAGACCCATGAGGAAATAGAAATGCGAAGGGAAGAAATGGAGGGCTCTGCACGCGTAGCTCTCCGAGAAAGCTCAGCTCTCTCTAAGCGGCGAATAGGCCAGCACGATGGTCCGATGTGAAGCTCGCAATACTGGAGTCTTGGGTTGGTGCTGTGTGCTGAGCGACGTGGACCGAGGTCGTTGATACATGTTGAAGCAAATGCTGGCCTCGGCTCCATTGGGGAGAGCACATCCTCGCCCGTTACTCTTCGGTGGAACGTGTACGTGGTCTGTGCACGATGATCTGATGCATCGGGAGCAGACCCTCTTCAGAATGTGCTCCACGTCCAATCCTTCGGCACGCTCCCATTCGCCTGGCCACCGGGGCCGGCACGGCCGTTCGGCCGCACGATCGCAATGCCGCGACTCTCTTCAGTGCGCAACTGCGCCACGACGCGATCGGCCCACAGCTGGCCGCAGGCGGCGCACGCGCGGGACCAGGCGCCGCTGGAGTCGAACTCGGCGTCGGCGTCGAGCGGAACCTGGTGGGCCGAGTGCGCGTTGCAGAAGACGCCCCCGCAGCGTCGGCAGTGGTGGCGCCGCGCAAGTAGACCGAAGCCCGTCCCGCACCCCGCAGCGTCGCACCGGCTTGCGTGCGCATCGGGCTTCCAGTGCGCGCGCGTCGGTTGCGGCGGCGCATACGTCGGCGACGGCGGGGCGGTCAGCGTCGAGGAGGCCGTATCGGTGCGGGCGAGCTGCGTGGGCGACATGGACCGCCCGGCGCCACTGCTGGAGGGTCGGAACTGCACGGCGACGTTGTCCAGGCTGTCGGATGACGAGTAGGAGGAGCGCGGCGGCGTCGGGGGGTTGGTCTGCACGAGTCGCAGAGGCTTTTCGGTCGGTCGAAGCACCGCTGGCACGTACATCGGTGACTTGGGCGGGCGCATTTGTCGCGTCGCGGCGTGAGCGGGGTGTGAAGGGTGCGCGAGCGCAGATTGCGACTGCCGCGCTGAGGTCGGAGAGTTGCCGCTGAGTATCGAGCTGGTTGACGATCCCGGGGAGAAGTTGGGTGGCGTTGTGGTATTCATGTTGTGTATCGTGCTCGTAGCAGACATGGTGTGATCAAGGATGGGTGGAGCGTTCGTGTCGATCGTATGAGGTAGAAAGAGAGGGGTGTGAGGCTGAGCTGGTGCTCGATATTGCGATGGGTGAAACCGTTCCGAAATGAGAGACTGAACCACTCTCAAATCGTATCCTCCACTTGCCACCGGTCGTGACAGTCACTGGGTGACTCAATGCCGGTTCCGAGTGTTGTTAGGAACTGGGATGCTGGATCTGGCGCCCGGGTCCTCGATCTCGCGGAAAGGGGATGTTTCCTCAGAATATCCCAACCTTGTTATGGCCCCAAGGATACTCTTTTAATAAAACTGGGAAAGAGCCTCCTACTCCTATTTTTGCTCACAGAGCCTCGAGGCGTGTCGAAGGCTGGCGTGGCACAGCGTGTGAAACCAAAGATAAGATAAGTGGTAGAGAGGCGGTGAGGGGCAGTGAGGTGCAGGAAGGTATTCCCGTGGAGACCCCGGTCAGGGAGCTTGCGAGAGGAGGAATTGGTACCTATGAAGATGCGTAGAGTACTGTGTCCTAGTTAAGTAGCGAAGTGTTCGTTGAATGGAAGTGGTTGAGCGTGATTAAGAGGTATTTAGAGAGGGAGAGAGAGAGTAGAGCGAGTCCGGATCCGTCTGGGCGACGGCATGTGAAATGGAGGGGTGCGGCGCGGCGAGATTCTAAATATCTGCGCGGTGTTTGGTCGGCATACTGTGGTGGGGGTCATAAGTAATGTTAGGAGGGTATATTAGCGCCGATTTTTTAATCCTTGTTTCTCAATAACAAACGCACGAAAATCTCTCCCCAAAATTGGAGTAGATAGCTGGAATTGGCTAATCTCTGCGACTCGAATGGTACTAATATTGTTTATCTTTTTGTTTGCGAATTTTGAGAAAAACTTTCGAAGAATTCGACGCTAGTGGCGCCTTTCCTAACGTTACTACAGGGGGGGGAGGGTACTACTACACATCCCCCCACCCCCCTCACTACTGGCTCGCTACTCCACTCCTCCCTCCACATTTCATCGTCGCCACCACCCAGGGGGATCTACACCCGGTAAAAACCAGTCGTCTAGACTCGGGGGGAAGTGGGGGGAAGGAGGAGAAGGAGGGAAAGCACATGAGGGGAGGCAAGAGCGAGGCAGAGAGAAAGGACCGGTTCGCTGCAGGGAGAGGCGCGCAGAGAGGAAGGGTAAGCCTGCTGTGGTTGTGGAGAGACAGGGTAGAGCGAATCCATAAGACCGGACGTAGTGCGCGAGGAGCTACCTCTTTTGCTTGCGACCCGAACCATGGTCGCTCGAAGTGTCATTGGTGGGATGGAAGGGTTTGCGGAGGAGGAGTAGTACCGCGCCTCCAATTTGGGCAGCGGATGCGGGACGGCATGGTGGGCCAGCTGGTGGAGGGTCGGAAGAGTGCGCCATCCCGAGGATATGCGAAGGTCACCGCCACGCTGAACCTCGCGATGGCGAGGAGAGTGGTGGGGTCGGCGGTGGCGGTAGATGTGGTGTGTCCCCTCGTGCTTGACACGGTCCCCAGCAGAAAGCTTCACAGTAGGGGGCTTCTGAGCGGCGGCCTTGATAGGGCACCGTTGACTCGGGCCGGGCAACACGAATAGCACCCGGCGAAGGAATTCATTGCCGGATGAGGATAGGTAGGTGGGCTAATGATATCAGATCGGGTTGTCATTTCCCTGCCGCAGATGCGCAACAGCGTGGGATTCGAGACTTCACTAGATCGTCTCCTTGGGGAAGCCAGTTGTGAGGCGCGTATTGGTCATTTACATTCCTGTACACGCGGAGTGTGGATGGATATCCTCTGATGATGGATGCTCGCGGGGTAACGTGGTGGAGAACATAACGATCCAGCTCCTCAGACCTGTTGAAAGATGATCAGATATCAATGAACCGTGATGAAAATGAGGTTAGGCAAGGATCACCACCTCCCTTCACATGACGAGGCAGCACTGATAGGCGTGTAACCAGTGACAGGACCTCTTGTTTGAGGATCACGGTGATATCCTTTAGATCTCCGTAGCATAGTGGCAATGCCGGCACTGGGGTTTGTAGACTCAGGTGATACATCTCTTGACATGCATGCTGCGGCAATGGCGCTGCAGGGTCCTTGCCGTTCTGCAGCAGGGGATACACACTGGGTTTCCTTGATTGCGGAGATTTAGGTCGCGATGGTCGGAACAATTCTTCACTGCGAGAAATTATTTGATTTCGAGTTGAGATCGAGCGAGGGCCATTGAATAGCCCTATACAGGAGTGACGTATTGACGTCCATGCAGTAAACAGTAGAGATATAGCGAAGAGGCCGTGTCTGACTGGATTAATGATACGACATAAGGTACCAGAAATAAGAGCGCCAACCCACAGAGGTACTAGCTCCGATGCGCGGCTTTCCATATCTACGGTATTTTTTTTTTCTAGTTTAATTTAAA